>CAUYON010066510.1:0-25990 GCA_963573935.1 Arctocebus calabarensis | reverse complement strand
TAAATATAATAGTCTATTTTTTTTTTTTTGAGACAGAGCCTTAAGCTGTCACCCTGGATAGAGTGCTGTGACATCACAGCTCACAGCAACCTCCAACTCCTGGGCTCAAGCGAGTCTCCTGCCTCCGCCTCCCAAGTAGCTAGGACCACAGGCGCCCGCCACAACGCCCAGCCATTTTTTGGTTGCAGCTGTCATTGTTATTTGGCGGGCCCAGGCTGGATCCAAACCCGCCAGCTGGCACTTTAGCCCGTTGAGCCACAGGCGCCGAGCCCCGGTGAAATATTTTTTAATAAACTTTGCCTTTGCTTTTCTTTAACATTTCTTGAAAGTTGTAATTTAAAAAAAATCTGTTTCTCTTTTTTAAAAAAGAGGAAGTATAAAGGCTGTATAAAATAAGCGGATTATTATTGACACATAAAATATTGTTTAAATTAAACGGAAATTTTTCTGAGCTGTCCCTGTTTCCCATCCTCTCTCTCCTGCTGTGGTCTTGTGCCTGGTATTTTTTTTTTTTTTTTTTTTTTTGCAGTTTTTGGCCCGGGCTGGGTTTGAATGCGCCAATTCCTGCATATGGGGCTGGTGCCTTACTCCTTTGAGTCACAGGTGCCACTCCCCCTGGTGCCTGGTATTTTTATGGAAGGCATTGGCAATCCCACTCCCTGGTCACTGCCTTCACACAGGCCTTCATCATTGGTTACCCAAATTAACTAACATAGTCTCCACTTTGTTGTCCTCTTAATTCTGACTCCCCTTTGAAATCCTCAGAGAGTTTTTTCTAAAATATAAATCTGAGGCCAGGCATGGTGGCTCATACCTATACTCCTAGGACTCTGGGAGGCTAAGGTGGGTGGATTTCTTGAGCTCACAGGTTCGAGACGAGCCTGAGCAAAATCGAGACACTGTCTCTACTAAAAATAGAAAAACCGAGGCAAGAGGATCGTTTGAGTCCAAGAGTTGGGGGTTGCTATGAGCTATGATGCCCCAGCACTCTACCCAGGGGGACAGCTTGAGATTCTGTCTACAAACAAACAAACAAAGAATATATATATATATATATATATATATAATCTGATCATGTCATTCTTTTTTTTTTTTTTGTAGAGACAGAGTCTCACTTTATCACCCTCGGTAGAGTGCCATGGCATCACACAGCTCACAGTCTCTTGCCTCAGCCTCCCGAGTAGCTGGGACTACAGGTGCCCACCACAACGCTTGGCTATTTTTCTGTTTTGCAATTTGGCCGAGGCCAAGTTTGAACCTGCCACCTTTGGTGTGTGGGGCCAGCGCCCTACTTAATGAGCCACAGGTGCCACCCTGATCATGTTTTTCTTTTTTCTTAAAATCGATAAATGGTGTCCTAAAATTTGGGGGGTAAGATTCAGATCCCTTAACATAAAGGGCCCAGCATTACATGGACCTAGCATCATAGGAACCTAGCTTCCTAACCAATTTGTCTCCTCCCCTCTGACACTTTCGTTACAGTCACAGTTAAATTCATTAAAGAGGGCTGGGCAGGGAGGCTCTCGCCTGTAATCCCAGCACTCTGGGAGGCTGAGGAGGGTAGATCAGCTGAGCTCAGGAGTTTGAAACCAGCCTGAGCAAGAGCAAGACTCAGTCTCTAGAAACAGCTGGGCATTGTGGAAGTATCAGGTACTTTGGAGGCTGAGGCAAGAAAATTGCTTAAGTCCAAGAGTTTGAGGTTGCTGTGAGCTGCAACACCACAGCACTCTACTGAGAGAGACAAAGTGAGACTCTGTCTCAAAAACAAAATTAATTAAATAATTTCTCATGATTCTTTGGTCTCTTACCTTCGTGTATTGTCTCCTTTGTCATCCACCCAAATATAGACTGCACCTTCTGCTCATCCCTCCTTCACAGTTTTTATTGAGTGAAGAGACTATAAATGTGGCACAGGGTAAAACTGACAGGTCTGCTGATGGCTTGGAGGTAGGGTTTAAGAGAAAAAAAGAGAGAAATTGGGGATGGGCTCAAGATTTTTGGTCTAAGTACCTAGCAGAATGAATGTTCCATTTAAAAAATGGGGTGTGGACTTATGGTGCATCTTAGAAGGGACAGGTGAAACCTAAATGCAGAACACAAATGTTTTCACATAATAAACGAGATAATCTCATAAAGGTTATGTCAAACAGTTGGATGAAATAATTCAGATTGTATATGAAGCCTGCACACTGTAACCCATGGTTATACTAATGTACACAGCTATGATTTAATAAAAATTAAAATAAAAAAAGAAATGCATTTGTATGTACAGCAAATCAGGGGGAAATGAACTCTATCTCTATTGTTATCATTACTGTTGCAATGTTATTATTTTATTGCTAGACCTTAATGAAATTTCTGTTATTGGTACTTAAAAACCATAAATGCCCAAGCAGACCAAATATATCAAACCATTAAGTCACCTTCCTTTTACTCATAGGATTCTGTCTTAAGGTGCAAAGGGAACAATATTAATATGTAATTACTACTCTTAGTAGCAGTGAGTAATACCAACTCATCACACAAGCACCAGAAATTGACAACATTTTGTTATGCTCTGTGGCTGGAGGCTATTTTTTCTTTCCCCACCCAAGATGAAAATCCAATGTTTTTCATAATGGGGGTGATGTGGCTTGAGAAATATCTGTTTATGATTCCCAATAAGGAATGAACAGAGTCTGCTACACACAAACAAGCTGCTTTGCCTTAGAGGAAAACATGTTCTATGTGGTATTAACTCAGTTCTGAAGCAAAATATCACAGCCACATCATCAAATTACAGCCCACGTAGGGAGCATGGTCATCAGCTGCTCCTGCTGTTCCTTCCACTCCAGAAATCTCCAAGTGAGTTTCCAAATGGCAAAGTGAAAGGTGTTGTTGACTCCATCTCATGGGGAAGGTGACTAAAGTAGAATAATAAGGTGGCTTATATCTTGCCCAGAGACTTGCAACTTATAGTTAAAGAAGAAGATTCTATAAAACTAAAGGCTAATTATAAAATTAAATAGCCAATAAAAGCATTAGCTGTGATCTTATTTAGGAAGTCAGGCTCTCCTTCCCATTAAGCCTGGCCTCCAAGGAAATTATGAGATGAAAACTGTTCAGACCTAGGCTCTTTCACTCCCCCATACTCTGTGGCCAATTTTTTTCTCACTGACTCCCCAGTATCACAGCCCCTGATGGGCTCACTCTCCTTTAGCCGCCCCAGCAGCTGATGAATTATGATCCATTTATTCAGTTGTACACTCATAGGAGCTGTACAAGGCTGTGTTCTAGTCACTACGCTAGACTCTTAGGGTTCAATGACTAATGCAGCGATATCCTACCCTTAAAAACTCAGAGTCTTATATAGTATCTCATAAGGTATAACTTGCCAAGGGAAGTGGGGTTTAAATTTGAGATGCTGGTTGGAGAAAAGAACACAGTAGGTAGCACAGAAAAATAGCAAGGGCATTTAAGAAGTTGGTAAGGAAGGCTAGTGACAAGCTTTGTCAGGGCCTGCCCCTAATTGTTCATTGCTCCCATTATTTGCCAAACCACCAAAGCAACTAGAATACTCCAAGAGCTTTTCACTCCAATCTTGCCTCCATAATCCTCTTCAATCGTTCAACATTCTGTAGCACCCACTTAGGGTCAAGCACTGCACTTTGTGAGGGGCTACATGGAAACTGTTCTTGAGGAGCCCATTGTAACGCTGTGGAGACTGTCACTAAATATGTAATTACTATGTCATTAGTAGACTGCAATCAATACCGGAGGTTTGAACAATATGCCATGAGTCCATAATGTATATGGAGTAATTTATTCCCACCACAAGAGTTAAGAACTGTTTCCCAGAGAATCCTTTAACCAAATTTGTAAAGGATGAGTAGAAATCATATAGCATAGATTGGAAGGGGGGTATTATATGTAAGACATGGGTATTCCCTTTTAAAAGCAAAAGATCTGGCCATAATAGACCCAGATTCCTGCAGATGGCCATCATTGTCACAACTGAGTAGAGCGTCCTTTCAGATAGGGCATATGTTGACCTCCACCTACGTCATTTACTTACATTCTTAATCCCTTAAGCAATTGAGATTGAGATCCCTGACCTGTCCATTCCAACTGGGCCTATTTTTCCACAAAATAATCAGTGGAAACAGTCAACTATGAATAGGTGCAACTATCACTTTTGTTTTCATTTGTTTAATGGAATTGCTGGTTTGAGCCGGGCACAATGGCTCACACCTGTAATCCCAGCACTTGGGAGGCCAAGGCAGGTAGATTGCCTGAGCTCACAGGTTCATAACAAGGCTGAGCAAAAGCTAGACCCTGTCTCTAAAAATAGCCAGGCATTGTAGCAGACGCCCGTAGTCTCAGCTACGTGGGAGGCTGAGGCAAGAGAATGGTTTAAGCCCAGGAGTCTGAGGTGCTGTGAGCTATAACATCACAGCACTCTACTGATTGCAATGTCACAAAAAAAAAAAAAAAAAAAGAATTGCTTGTTTGATATCTTGTAACCACTGACTTAATAGTTAAATTGGCGTATTTTGACAACATATACCCCTGATCCAAAATGAGAATTAACTATGGATGACCAAAACAGTAATGAATAATTCTGTCAGTTACAGAACAAATCAATCCTGCAGAGAGAGAGCCCAGAAGTCCACATGTGCCGACATGTATGCCAAGCACCACCTTCTCTCTTGGTGGTCCATAGAGTTCTACTGGAACTGTGCATGTGTATAATGGTACTGAATTAACAGGAACTCTCAGACTTCCCCTATTGCAGCCTGCAGCAGAACACTGGCTGTAACAATGTAGAGAGATATACTCTCAGTTGCCTGAACTGAAAATCAGACCTCCACCAGCCATGACTCCCAGTCGACTGCAGAATGGTCCCCTGGACCCACAGAAGACTGACCAAACTGATTGGTTCCAGCTTGATGTCATTGCCTATAGTTAGATCTGAAGTCAGATGCATCTGGAAACATCTAAACAGCTGTCTACAAGAAAAATACCTGTGTGTGTGAGAACATCAGTTATATAAGTTAGAATTCATACTGTTACTTATAAAAAAGATCAGATGGCTGCGCTGAAAGCAAACCCACTGAACAACATTCCTATGAAGACCTTATAAAAAGTTACAATATCTAAAGAAAGCAGCAGAATTGAGCAGTTTGGCTAAACGTAGTTTTTCTAGGCTCTATTTCCTGATTAGGTCTGACTATACAAACAGTCTGATTGACATGGTTAACTTCAATGCATCCTCAGAGTGGAATAACATGCTCTTAATCCACTGTCACACTCTCATTCCAACATCAACACAGCGAGTCTCCTCAGTCCTTGTTGCTTTATTTACTTTTTTCAAAACCACTTCTTTCATGGCGGGAAAGGATTGGAGGATGGTTTGTGGTGTTTTCTTTCTACAAGGAAGTGGCGAGCAAAGCAAAAAGAGGAGTAGACTTGACAGTGAGTTGAATGAAATTAATGGCTGAGAACAGGGGTGTTCCAGTTCCAGTGTGTGTGTCTTGGCCCCACAATGGATATATAAAAATATAAGGAAAATAAACATTTAAGACTCTAGAAGACTAGTTGTAAACAATGGATTCTTTAAGGAACAGTTTTTAAATCTGGGGAAAGATGAGTATATTTCTGAAAAATTGTAGTGATTCCAACAATTCTGCCTGACTCATTTTGCCCTGAGCATATTTGTTCACTGTAATATTAGTCCCAAGTACGTGGTTAGAGCTGCCAATTTGGATGACTTTATATAGAGCCCCCAATTCCACAGCTGCCAAATTCAACTGAAGAACAAAGTTGTATCTACATAACCAGGTAGAGCTAGAAAATACTCAGTTGGTGTCTATGTTAGGAAAGGCAGGATCCACTGTTGAAAGCACTGTCTTAACCAATCAGTGAACTGGACCAACTCAATAGACTAGACAGAACCCTAATAGAGACCAAGGAATAGGTTAATTTGCATCAATTTGAAACAGAAAAAAAAGTCATACCTGATATACAGTACAGTTATTTGCAATAAAATTTAGCAATGACAAGGATGATAAAACTTTTAGTTGTTTTAATATATGACTGCTAATAATAATTTATAAATGTCATTAAAAATAAATCTCAGTTATGGCACTGCTAAGCTTTATTTTTTTCTAATAGAAATTATTAAAACTCATACTTTCATGTTCATCAGCATAGTCTTGTGTTTAATCTTTTGTCCTGGCTTATTTTGTTAACTTTTTAGTGTTTCTTCCTATCTTCATACAGTTTGTATTAAGCAATATTAGAAAGAATCATTGTTCATCTACAGAGCAGGATGTACTAATCAACCCCGAATTATTTGTTCAACTTGATTTGCACTTGATAATCGTCACATCCATACTTGAAGAAGTTCCCTTGATGATCTGGCCGCTTTATGAAAAAACATGATTAATGAAGAGAAACAAAAGATAAAGACCCCAGTTGGAAATCATTTGAACTCAAATGGTGGCCCCCACACATGACTCACTAAATACAAGGTAAAGAAAAATGTATACACTCAGGATTTTTTGAAAGGCTTCAATCCTCTTTTTTTTTTCTTTTATTGGTCTGCATCTTACACACCCAAGATCTTAGACTTATTTACAAAAATACCATGTGCAATAAACTCTCATCTACTAGGACTCTGAGAAGACCATCTGGAAGAGTGTGCGTGAGTCAGTAGGTCCTAACAGCTGGCATTGATGTGCGAACATTCTGCCACTCTCCTTTAGAGTTTCACTGCTAAGTTATTATAATTCTGAATACAATATTTCTTCTGTAAAAAAGCTTCCAACTTCTGGCTTCCCAAAACATCTTTGGACTTGTCACATGGCACCCCAAACATAAAAAAATAAAAACTCCAAACCCAAAAAGGAGTGCTAATTAAGTGTAGGAGTTGCATTGTTAAATGGTTTTTTAACAAACATCAAATTCTCATATTTTAGAAAGACAGCATCCCAGCCCACTGGAAAAACCAGAGGTTCTGAAATAAGGATGATAGCCTCAGTTTTCTTTTCTGTAAAACTGTGGTGAAAATGCCTGCCTGAAGGAGAGTTATCATGAATGTTCAATGATACAGGAGATATAAACTGTTAGTGCATCACTGAAGGCTTGAGGTAGAGTACCACACACAAGTGAATGGACTGAGCCTTCCTCGAAAGCACAGTTGAAGACAATTAAAGAGGGTGTTCATTTCCCTCCAGTTGGCTGGTAGCAGCTCCATGGCAGCACTTCTGGGAGCCATGGTGTAGGAGACGCAGGAGGGCACTGGTACCTTGCTGTCAACAGGAAGTTGAACTTGCGAGCCTGCCGAGTCTCAGTAAGGCTTGGATGGCCCCTTGGGAAGGAATGGATGTCATCACTTCTAGAGGGGCTGAGCAGTTCTCAGTGCCTTCTGTGACTGCAGAACAACTTCAGGGAAAAGGGGAGGGGCTCTTGCACTTTTCCCAATGAAAACAGGCCAGCCCTATGTACAATGAACAGCCTGGAACTCATGTGGATCTGAAAGGCTTTCAAGTGATCTCTTCAGAGGTCACTCTGAGACAGCAGGTCTGATTGCCCAGAATTTGGAGTAGATAAACCCACTTGGCATTTCTCCTCCTTCTGGTG
This sequence comes from Arctocebus calabarensis, assembly GCA_963573935.1. Classification (NCBI taxonomy): domain Eukaryota; kingdom Metazoa; phylum Chordata; class Mammalia; order Primates; family Lorisidae; genus Arctocebus; species Arctocebus calabarensis. The sequence goes on along the minus strand of CAUYON010066510.1, from coordinate 18,367 downwards.
AACTGGGCATCAGTGCAGTCCAGTGAGGACCACAGCAGAAGAGCAGCCACTACTTGCCATTCTCTAGAAAAGAGACCACCATGGAAACTGCCTACCATGGGAGAGTTAGCCCAGAGACACACACAGCCAAGTAGAACATTTTCTTCATAATTGAAGTCAAGAGGAAAGGGAACCATAACAGAAAAGAAGTGTTACTGAGAAAATGGAAGCAAATAAGAACTCAAGACACACCGCTGGGAAGAACCAAACTTAATAAACCTTTACTGGACACCGGATTTAGGACCAGGACTTTACTGTAAAGAACAGGAATAAAAACACAACATGTAGTTTCTGCCTTTGAAAAGTTTACAATCTTGTGAAACAAAAGTACCAAAACCATCAAAAATGAAATAACTCATAGATGATTTAAGAAGTAGAAGAAATAATCTCAGATTCATGACAGGTGGATGGCTAGACAGACATTAGCTATGTGCTACACACTCAAATAACTCACAATAACTCAGTTATATGTTTATACCCACTTTAAAGATTCACAAAACTCAAATCTTGAAGCTGTTTTCACAACTCTACTAGTTTCACAACTCTACTAGTAAGTAGTAGAGGTGAGATTTGAATATAAATATAGCTCCATAAATGCTTTCTCAGTATTTAAAATGGTGCGGGTAAGACTTAACCTCCTCTTCAGAGCTGGGGTTTCCATTTCTTAGGTAATGAGATCTTTCTAATTTGTCATATTTCTCTTTTCACAGTGCTGACAGATGATTCAGCACCACATTCTCAGCTCTATTTATCCTTATGATTGGCATATTTGTGCTATGTGATTAATTTTATTGAAACTGTTCTTTTTATGTTTTTGTCATTCCTCTTTAGAAAGAAGCAGGATCTACATAAATAAATGAATGAACTGAATTGAATTGACTCTAAAGCTCATGTTCCATGTATTGTATCCTGCCCTACATTAAAATAACAGGTTTCAGCAACAATCAAAATACAAAGACTAAATAGGATTTGTTGCTAAGTATATTGATCAGACCCCCTCAAATTTGCCATAAACAATCACAAAAGGAAAGATTCTTTTGTTCTCACTTGGGTGGGGTCAGGGACACAGAGAGGTGAAATTCCACTCAGGCCATAGAAGTGTGGAAGAAGCAGGATGGAAGTAGGGACAGACTTTCTACATGGTTAGTAAAAGCAGCAGAAAGGAGAGCAAAAGTAAAACCAGCAAATTAAAACAGTTCAAGATTGCTGCATGGTCTTCAAAGTCATTGTTTATGTTTTTCTTTTTTTTCCTTAAAGAAGGTTTATGGAGTCCCTATTTTATAATATAAATATTTTATATTTGAATTCAAACCAATGCCTACTTTCTCTTTTGGAGGGTTTTCCTTTTCTTCCTCTGCCAGTCTTCCCTATAGGCAGAAACTCTGATCGTAAAGGCAAAACGACAGGTGGTCTTGCCAATCCCAAGGCAAAGAATCAGAGCAGAAGGTTGTAACCATAATGATAGATTTCAAGAGAGTCCTTTCCCTCCCATAAGCTTTTGTAAGAATGCTCAAGTTTCCTTAGGAATATAGAATAAAACTCTCTCTCCCTCTTCTTGCTATTCTGCTGAGAATTCTTTAAGGCCAAGAGAGGGCAAACAGGCTGACTACGCCATTTCTTCACCACACCCTATTACCCAACTGGACTCAGGAACCTGAAGGGGGTGGGAGGTAAAGAGGCATTTGGCATCACACAGATGTCACCTGTATTCCCATAGAGAACAGCCCCAGGGGGCATAGTCTTTAGGGCAAAACTGCTTGCTTAGCATCCAGGAGAAATTTAAACAATGAAAAATCAAGGAAGCTCATAGCCTAGGCTTCGCAACCATTTATTTATTTGACATTTGTCCAAGTGCCAAAAAGCTAATCACATATAAGTTTCATGACTCTACAAGCAAAATTCGACACTTTCTCTGCAAGTAATTCCTTACCCTTCATTGCTATCATCAAAAAGTGTTCATTAAACACACATCTGCATGTGGGGGTGCAAGACAGCCTGGGGGCCATGTTAAGCTTGAATTATAACTCTGAGTCGATAACTCACTCACCTTTCTTCACTTTATTTAAGACACCATGAGTCAACTTCTACCTCCTGCAAAACAGAAGCCAGAGAGTCAGGAGCCTTCCCAAGAGATTTTGTCAGGAGTCAGAAGAAGGGCTTCTTTTCAACCTGGCGCTCTAAAATAGATAAGGCACATGATGTTTTTCATGGTTTCAAAGGTGGAATTGGAGATGCAAGGGAACAACACAACAGCCGTATCCAGTTTCTTTCTTTCCTTTTTTCACTGACTTTGAAAACTTATGCAGTAAATGATACATACTAAAAAATATATGTAGCAAATTATATGAATTACCAAGTATAATAACAAAGTGAACCTTATGAACCCACCACATGGAATCCACCTGTGGGCTTCCTCTGCCCCCACCCTAAATTATCCCTTCTAGAGGTGAACACTGCGCTGAATTTGGTGCGCATTGATTTAGCAGATATATTTATAAACAATATGATTTATAAATTTTAAATTTATAAACAAGAAATATATTATTCATTTGCTTTTTTATAATCAAATAAAAACTTGCTTTGTTTTGAGCTCTATAAAAGGACTTTGAATTTGCATTTCTCAGCTTACAAATGAAGTTAAACATTTTTTCTTATATACGTTTCCAATTCCTATTATCTCTTTAGTAACATATCTTTTCCCTCTTTCTTCTGTTGGGTTATCTCTTTTTAGTTGATTTGCAAGACTTTTTTTGTGTGTATTCTAGAAATCAATCCCATTTACAATGCATCAGGCAAATACTTGCCATCTTCTTGCTTTTTCACACACCTTTTCTTTGATGCCTTTAAATATAAGTTCCTAATTTAATGTAATTAATTTTTAAAAATTAGTTGAGTGCTTTCTGTGTCCTACTTGAATATGTTTCTTCACTCAAGGATGAAAATCATCTGATACTTTCTAGAAATGTTTTACATCTTATATGTTTGTATTACTTCAAGTAAAATTGATTTTTCTCTACAATGGAAAGTAGAACTCAGATTTTTTTCTTCATTTGGATAATTAACTTTCGCAGTACTATCCATTAAATACTACCTTCCTTCCAGGTCATTTGCAGTGCAACTTGCTACTTAGAGTTCCATGTGTGGATCCGCATGTCTGTTTCCAGTTGCCTTTATTTAATTTAATTTGTAACTCCCTGGGAAAATGCCACATTCTATTGATTATCATAGTTTTATGTCTGGTTCTCTGGTAATGCAAGTCCCTTCAATGTTTTCTTCTCGAACACGGTCTTGGTTCTCCTTGAGACTATGCTCTTTCGTTTAACTATCACAATTTGCTCATCAAGTTCCTCAAAAAACCACTATAGGGACTCTTTTTCAGATTAATGTGAGGGTACAGATGAATAGGTTACATTTATCTCATTGGCTAGGTTAAGTCCAAGTTGTAATTGTATCCTTCACCCAGGTGGGGTGCCATATCCTCTCCTCTGACATTGTGCCTGTGAGTTGAGAGCATACCAGTCCCCCACCCCTTCTTCTCTCCACCCCACTTGAGTTTAATTGCGTTTTTCTCTTGTGGGGACATGTCTTTGTTTGTCTACTGGTTTCATATTAAAATTGAATACATTCACTATTGGGATTTTAATGAAACTTGCCCTGAATCCATAATGCAATTTAGGGAGAAGTTACAAGTTTACAATATTGAGGCATTCTATACCTGACAGGGTGTATTTCTCTACTTATCTAGGTCTTCTTGGTGACAATTTTCTTCATGCAGATCTCACACCTCATTTGCTAAATGTACTCTTGAACTCTGTTGCTGTCAGTATCTTCTTTTGTATGCTATTTCCTGTTTGCTGCTGGTTTTAGAGATCTGGATTTTAGCCTTTCATTTTATTTTCATATCTTTCCCCTGGTAAGGACCTCCAGCAGCAAATGGAAGTTGTGGGAGCTGACATCCTTGTCTTATCCTGATTCTAAAGTGAATACCTCTCATATCACACTATTAGGAATTATATTCGATACCTTATTGGGAGCAGGTACTATTTATCAAGCTAACATATTCTGATGACTTCCTAATTTGCTAAGAATTTTTTTTGTCACTTCTAAGAATCACATAGGGGTAGCATCATTCCAAGAGCTGCCACTAAGCAGTAGCAAAAGAGATCACAGGTGATAATAATTGCTTGACAAAAGTGAGGTGCCTACTTGTATGGGTAATTGTTTGGTGACGCCACTTGATACTTTGAGGGTTTTCTCATCCAATTTAGGAATGTCTTTCCAAAGCCTCTCAAAAGTAGGATCAATAATATTATGCATGGCCACTGGTCTTTTGGAAAATTGTGAACCTGGCTCCCTCCGTCAATGCAGTAACATAAAAACCCATCCATCTTGAGCAGGTACCAGAATGGTTTGGTACTAAGTAACCCAGACACCAAAGGAAGCCAGTCCCTTTCTGCTATCCTAGATTTATACTCTTAGAATCAAAATGTAATGAACCCATTTTCCAAATGAAAGGATTAATCAAGCTTTATTTTTTTTTTAAAAAGAAACTCTGCTGGAATTTTATAGCTATAATATCTTTCTCAAAATTTTCATGACTTGGACATAACAGAGAAAATGAAAAGGGCAAGTGGATTCTCGGGTTATTAGAGTCAGCCCCAGAGTCTTTGGATGCCCTCGGATGCCTGTCATTGCCTGCAATAATATTCACCTTGTCGTGTTCCGTTGCTGAAGCTATTCGAGACTCTCAACTGTTTCATAACAGTTCCCTACTTGCTACAACACAACTGAGCTTGTTGCAGTTCTGACATTTGCAAAAACATTCTTAGGTGCTGAAGACAAGACAGGGAGCAGGGCCCCAAAGTTTCAGGAAAGCCACATTTACCAGCCGAAGAGGGAAAAAGGAGAAACGGTTTACTATGAGGCCTGCCCATTTACTCTCCATCCTTCCTGTGCCAAAGCGCATGTCGAGTGAGTTGACTTCATGTTACACCATCCCCTTGACACATAACACTTACAGACCAGCTACACACACACACACACACACATCACACACATCACAAATGACTGCTCTTCTTTCGAACAGATGAACTCTGGAAGACCAACACAGTCATGGAGCACTTGAAGACCTCACGGCACGTGTGTGCATCTGTGATAAGCCGCATATCCAGTGGATTCATGCTATCAGTGAATCTCACAGGCACTGAATCAAGCAAGGCACAAGCTCAGCACCGCGGAGGAAATCATTTCCAGAAGACTCTCGAAAGACTCTGGTCCTGTGGGCCAGGCCAAAGTCACACTCGCCTGCCCTTTCTGCAAAAGGGGCTGGAAAGCAGTGCTGGCTGTTTCCAGCTCGGCCTCTGGGAGGTAAGCACTGGTGCTAAAGAAGAAATATGGGGCAGACAACCCAATGACCCCTTCTGCTTACTTCTCATTCTCCTCCTTTCTCAGAAAAGCAGAAACTTGCCTGCCAAAATAAAATGAATACATCCCTCCCTGCACTAGTTCTTGTCTGCACCTTCTCAGATGGCTTCATTTACTAATTCTTCTCTCCTCTTTTACCTCCTTACTTCACCTCCTCAACACTCCTACCTTTTTCATTTTGGTGTTATCTAGGATGCTTTGAGGATAGCAGAAATAGCCCTGGACTTGGCACTAGAAGTTTGGGATCCAAGAATATGCCCTACCTCTCATTAGCCACATGATCACAGGCCAGTCTCTTGGACTCTGAGCCACATCTGTAAAGAGGAAATAATAATTCCTGTTCAACCGATTTCTGGAAGCAGTTGTGGGGGCCAAATGAAGAAAGATGTGTAAAACTGTCTTATATGCTGTCAACTGCTCTGTATTATTAAATGAGCTGTTAAAACATCTTAGGATCCTTGTTTGCACCCAGAACCCCCTAACCTTCCTTGTCTCTTCCCATTCATTACATCAAGGTCATTTTGAAAAATGAAGTTTTGAATGTGTGTCAGGCATTTCCAAACACTGGCTGGAAAGAAGACAATGCATTCACAAGTAAAAGAACCAGAAATTAAGGGCACGTTGGCCTCTCCCTCCTAACTACATCCCCTGGACAGGTCGCCAGAGATAATTAGTTGGATAGGAACTGCTAACAAGGGAGTACGCTACAGACTCGGAGAAAGGACTACAGATGGTCAACTAGTCGAACCTGGGCACCCTCTTTGCATAAGTTTTCTCCTTCACCCAACCCTTCTCTTCATCCAAGTTCACTCAGGATGCTGAGCTCCTTCCTATCTTAAACACCTACCAGGTGTTTTTATGGCTTCATTAATGGGTTCCCCATGGGACAGGGCTGACTCTAAGCTACATCAGAAATTCCATTCAAATGCTCTGGATGGTCCCTGTTCTTTGAGCACCTACTGATATATTCTTGAAGTAAAGTATCTATCTATCTAAATCTCTATCCATATCTATATAAATATACTATGTACTAAGAAGACTGGAACACAGGTCTGGCCCTCTGAGATCCAGTGGAGGAATTATATGACAACACTATTCAACCCTAGTTCAAGGCATGATAGGGTAAGTGTCAAGAAATCTCCAAAGTATTGGAACTTTTGTATCATATTCAAAAGAACAAATGAATGAATATAGGCAAGACCGTCAAAAAAGATTTGTAATGGGCTAAGAGTGATGGTGTCTGACTTACAAGCTGAAGAGGCAGCAAGCACCACAATTCAAGGTAGAGAAGAAGAATCACATCTGAGAAAGGGAAGTGCATGTCGAATGCATGTCCAGAGAATAGGTGGATTACAACGAGGGCTATCGGGGTCATAGGTGAGGGTGCCGGGTATCAGGCTTTGTTTACACCCACCTGCTCTAGCAGAAAAAGCATTTTCTCTTCTCCTTGTCCTCCCATACCTTCAGAATCTTTGTATCCCAGTATCCTCTGCCATAGTCCTCGCCACTCACCAAGAAATGCTATCGAGGGGGCGGTGCCTGTGGCTCAGCGAGTAGGGTGCCAACCCCATATACTGAGGGCTGTGGGTTCAAGCCCGGCCCCTGCCGAACTGCATCAAAAATTAGCTGGGCGCTGTGGCGTGCGCCTGTAGTCCCAACTACTTGGGAGGCTGAGGCAAGAGAATCTCTTGAGCCCAAGAGCTGGAGGTTGCTGTGAGCTGTGACTCCACAGCACTCCACTGAGTGTGATAGAGTGAGACTCTGTCTCCACAAAAAAAAAAAAAAAAATGAAATGCTATTGGGGAAGGATCTGATTAGGTGGCTTATGATTTGTCGAGGACTGAAGGCAAACTAATACTTCATTTTAAATCATGGCTCAATTATAAAGTGAAAGGGGTTGTTTCCTATCAAAGAAGTTCCAAGAATCAAGATGAGAAGGCAACAAATTTCTCAGCAGACTGAAAGCCAGTGGGATTAAAAGCATGTCTGAATTCCAGCCCCAGTTTTATGACTTGTCATATGGGCAAGTCATCTAACCTCTCTGCACCTCAGTATCCTTGTCTCTAGTAAGAAAATCCCATCTGTCGTGCCTGGATCACAGAGCTGCTATAAGACTGTGACAACTGCAGAAAGATAAAGCTCCCTGGTGACAAGGCTGTTCCACCCTCCTAGGGTCTCTGGCAGAATCCTTGATGACAGGCTCACCAAGAGGCTCCATGGGGAAGTTCAGGGAGCTGGGTAACCTTTAGACACTACTTCCCTGCCTTAATCCTTCTCCCCACCCAGGGATTCCCAAATACACAGACTAAGACTTCTGACCTCCGGCACTTGTACTTTCCTTAAGCACTCCAGGAGGGGCTGCATGGCAATCAGGGCCAGTCATGAACTTGCACATTTCACTAACTTTGACTATGGAAGTACACTGACCAAGCAGATGCCAAGGAAACCTGAACTTGAACTCTGACCTACTTTCTTATTCCAGATCTAGCTTTGCCTACACATGGGAACTCCAATAAATTACTCTGTCCCTTAAACATGGTTTCTGCTATAAATTGGAAGTAATACCTCCTGTCCTGTCGACCTCACAAACCCAACACACATTCCACAAAAATATGTCTTTATTACTGTCTGTGATTCTGACAGAAGAGGCTTTTGGTCACTGTTGGAAGCCTGGGACATCTTTTGCAGTGTATCCCAAAGCTGTGAACTCGAAGACAGCCTAGTCAGTTTTCCAGGCAGAATTCCTCTCCATCCTGTGACTCCCCAAGCACTTCATCAGTTACTCTGGCAAACATCACCTCATCGTCTACATTCTCACAGCCCAAGAGACCTGAATGTTTCACCTTTGAAGCCTCAGAGGCCAGCACTGGCCCTGAACATTGTGTTTGAGCAGGAAATATTTGAATGAAAGAGTTTTCAGACAGTGGTTTTATTCTTGACTTCCTTTTTGCCTCTAGGCCATCCCCAACTTGGAGACAGCACACTTTTTAGAAACTCTGTGAAGTCCAGGTCTGGAGCACCAGAAGGTAAATACAAGAATATTATGATAGCATCAGGACTGACCAAGGCCGTGTGGCCCATTTTATTTCCTTTGTCCTTCCCTTGTCCTCAGGGCTGTACGACAAAGATGTCCTTACTCTTTCTTTTTCCTCTATCTGAGAAACTTTGCCCCAAAGACATTTCTAATTGAAACCCTGGAATTAGAAATTAGGCCACACAATCACATTGATGTGTCCACTGCAGAGGACCTGCCAATAAATTACTCAGTAACCCCACTCCACTGCTCGCGGAGGCTCCATTAAACACACAATATTCTACTCTCAGACGCCAAGAGGCATAAACAAGATACTTTCATTGTAAAGCAGCGGAATGTGAGGCAGTGAAACCAAAAGTTTTGCTAAAGTTTTTTTTTTTTCTTCTCTCAGTGTGATCTCAAGATGAAATGCGATTCAGCAGTTATAAATGGAACAATTTAAGGGTGTTTGGTTCCAAAGTATGAAACATGCAAAAATGTAGTCTGAAGAATGTCAAGCCGGGATGACAGTCAGATTCGCCAGCCGTTCTTGGGTACTACTTTCTAAGGGGAAGTATTATTGGGATTTGGCTGAGCCAGGCAGAGTCTCGATAATATTAACAGCACTTGCTCCACTGACTTTCATAGTAAGAAGAGCACCCTGTAATGGTTTGTAATCGTATTCCACAACGTTGAGTCGGAAGACATGGTTTATTAAGGAAGAGACAGTCACTGGTGTGTTTCTCTATGTGATAAAACACTTCTTGCTAAAAGCAACCAGGACAAATGGAATATTACAAATGATTTCAAATGCTATAGCGAATTAAAACAAATCAGATGTCTGTGCCTTCTGTTGGGTTGCCATTCTTTGTAATAAAATTTTCTCCTGAGAGGACTGTGTGCTTTTTGAGATTTGGAAGACATGCCTGTAAGCTTCTGCCGAACAAATCAGAACTCTTTTTATCATGTGCAATTGCGATATTTCAAGAAATAATTTATGACACCACTACAGATGGGACTTCCACTATGGAGCACTTAGACTATGCTAACTTTTTAAATATGTGTATCTTGTTTAATCTGCTTAACAACCATATTGTCAGCTACAGTTATTAGGTCCATTTTATTAATGAGTAAAAACCGAGGCTTAAAGAGGCTGTGTTAATGCTTCCATATCATACAAGTAAATAGCAAAATTGGTGTTCTCACTCGGATCTTACTAATTCCAAAGCCCACCATTTCCCATTTTTATGGACTAAGACACCAAGGCTGAGAGAGGTTAATAACAAAACCACAGCTGATTCTATTGCAGAGCTGTGATGCTGTGTCTGACTCCAAGTCACACTCTTTTCCCATCATACAACCATGAGGCAACATTTCCCTGTCCTTCTTAAACTCCTCAGAGTGTGTAGAGTGGAGTAGGCACCTCTTAGCCTTCTCCAAGCTCCACACTCCTCAGATGGTTAGTGCCCTGTATCCAGTTCAGTGGCATCCTGACTGCTCGGACAAGAGAGGCTCTGTCATTCCCACGGAGCCACCCCGTTGTGCCTGTGCTGGGTCAAAGTCCTTGTTGCCTCTGCGGCTATCAGAGAGGCAGCCAGAGTAAGTCTGGATGTTTGCAAAGCCACAAGAATCTTGCCAGAGGCATCAATGTTTCTAAGGCCATGACTCAGCCCTTAGGGAGTTCTTGAGTGTCTCCCACGTATTCAATAAATATGTTTTGGCAGCTTACTCTGTGTCAGCACTGAGTGTAGGGACATGAAAAGGACAGTTATAGGTCCTGCCCTCATGTATAAAAATAATTTCTGACATTTGTTGAGCACTTACTATGTACCAAACACCTTCCTTGTGCTATACACACATTAACTCAATTAGTCCTCACACATCCCTTATCAGTAGACCTAAGGGTCCCATTTCACAGATGAGGACACTGAGGCACAGATAAGAATAACTTTCCCACAGTGTAGAGGGGCAGAGACTAGGAGACAAGCCTTGCCTGTGTGGTAGGTTAAGGGAACCCAAGATAACCTGGGGCTCACAACGGAGCTCTTAGTCCAGCCTTGGGGTTTGAAAAATCTTCTCAGGGGCCACAGAATGGGTTAGAATTAACCAGGAAAGAGGTGAGGCAAGAGGGACAACATGTATGAAGAGGAGGACGAGGCACCTTCAGGTCCTGGAAAAGGTCAGTATGCCTGAAGCTCAGAAGGAGCAAAAGTACGAAGCCAGAGTGACCATCTCTTTTGTCATGGCCTCATTGCCAAGGCCCAAAATCCATTTCCAGTGATCAGAGCCAGAGAATCTTCAAAGTCGTGAACATGACCTAACTGTAGCAAATCAAAGGTAGGGAAGCATCACTGATGCCATGTGTCTCCACAATCTTGCCTTGTAAATGGTGCTCCCTTCAACTCAGGTTAATTTTGGGCTGTCTAGTTTTTCCTCCAACTGTGATGGTCAGAGGTATTGGGCATAATAACATTCTCATCTCTCAGAGCATTTTCTACATCAGGCTTGTCACAATATGCCTCCCCATCAGCCTCACGAGGCAGGTACACCAAGGAGGTACAACCCTCTGTGCATACTCTGATTCCTCTACAGCCTCCCCTAATAACAGGGGCCCCAAAAGATGTCAACCCACAATATATTACTCATGCAATGAGTTGTCACCCTTCCCTTTCCAAAAAAAGGGGTACAACTAAACCTTATTACAAGATGCTGTTTGTGTGTATGTTTCATTGTCTAAGAAAACAGAGTGATTCATAAAAGCTTGGCCATTAAAGGTCCAGAATAAAAATTTCATCTCTTGATCTTTGCAACCAAGACACTTTAAAACTACTAGTGGGTGATGATAATCACATGAAAATCAATCTAGCATCAGGGATTAAACTATCCTCTCATGCTCCGCTGAGTCCCCTCCAATCCTTCCCATGTACTCACATCCCCATCTTGGAGCAGCTTTTGATTATCCTTGAGAAAGCCCAGGTAGACATCTAGCACTTTCATGGACTTGGCAGTCAGTGGTTACAATGGGTTAGGCTCTGATTTTTTTACCTCAAGTAAAGACTAAAGCATAAAGAACAAGAAAGATGAGAGCTACGTGGAGGCCCCAATGGAACGTCTCAAACCTTTCACCTCTGTATATGTTATTTCCTGAGCTCCCAAATTTGAGGTCTAGCAGGGGTGGGAGGGGCTGGCTGTATACAAGAGAATAAATGAATAAATCAGTAGATACTAAAAACCTAGTGTTTTTGCAAATCAAACTTTAAAGGTCCTTTTACCAAATAAGTACAAAACACCAATGGAGGCAAAATTAGGATCAACAAATCAAATAAAATATTTTTAAGTTCCTGTCTATTTCTTTGATTCTTCAAAGCCAAAGCCACAATTGAGTAAAAACCAGTCACTGGGTCAAAGGGCAGGTTCCTTCTCTCTTTCCACCCTCTGCAGGGCTGCCCTCATATTTTCATCCATCAAATATCATTTCAGTGCCCACCTTGCACCAGCCAGTGTCCTAGGAGCTCCAAGGTAATCATGGCTCTGCCCTCTGCCACTCAGAGGACCTTATATTCTGATACTGATCCTCTTTAGAGGCAGCTACTCAAACCAGCCCCAAAGGGAGCAAGTTGGGCCTTCTTCCTCCTCCACACCCGCCTCTGCTGTTAGAAGTTACAAACTCCAGAGGGAGGAATGATTAAGAAGTTTGCTGAGTCTGAGGTTTTTCCATTTGGTGATTTACCTGGATTTCCAAGGTAATCACCATTTGGTGATTTACCTGGATTTACACACACACACACACCCCTAAGTTCCAAGCATTTGGATTTTCCCAGCCCCAAACTTGTAAAAGTTATTTCTTCAAACTTCTTTCAGTAACATTTGAAAACAGTTGGCTTCAAGAGTCTGCCTCATGATTGAATAATACCTGCAACTACGGTCTCCTAAGGGTTTTACTTCAAACTGTTCTGAAAATGTCCTAGTGGGACTATTTTCTCTCAAATAACTGCCTTTGCAAAACATAACACATGATGCTCTATCATTTTCTAAACACATAAGCAAGATCTTTGGAGGCCTGCAGCTCCTCTGAGCCTCCAATCTCTCTTTTTTTCCTACCTGGTGTGTATTTCTGATAACAAAAAAATTTAGGCCTTTATGTTTTTGAACCATAAGGACAAGCGTCACTGCAATGCACACCTTCGACTTCTGTGAGCAGTTCAAAAACAGCTGAGGCAGGCAAAGTTCATCAGAATCCAGGCCCCCCTGAATCTTGGAGGTGGTGCTGGGGGAATGGGATTCCTTTCTTCCTTCATAATCTCAAGATAACTGGATGCTGCCAGTGGAATTTCTGTTAGCTATTCCCAGAGTTTGACCTCAGAGTGTTACAGAAACAATGTTTTCCATGAGGAGCTTTTGGTTAAGAAATTTCCTCTCACCCTGAGGGCCCAACGATGGAGTGGTTTATAAACCCTCAGCCTCCATGCAAATAGTCCAGGCCCTGGCCCATCCAAGCTGGCCACGACTGTAATTTCCCGGTGGCCTTGCATGCTGTGTGCTCAGTTGTCATTTTATAACTCAGAGATTTTTTTTTTAATAAAAAATTGTGCTTTGGTAAGAAGATGGTCAAAATCCTTTTTGGAACATATAGATAAGTTGTGGGAAGAGATCTCTCTCAGGCAGGGGGACGATAAGTGGGAGGGGGTTCTTTTTGTAAGAGGAAGGAAGATTTGCCAGCTTTTCAGTAAAGAACTTCAAAATATGCCTCTGGTGATTTTCTTGTTTACCCCCCCTCCGTGTCATTTTCTCCTGATAAGCTGAATTGTTGAGTGAAAATGACTGCTTCATCCCTAAGAAAGAAGCAAGGGAGTTGTCTAATGCTGGGTTGTTTTCAGTAGCAGCTGGGAAGAGAAGAAGGGAGAGAGAGAGGGAGAGAAGAAAAAGGAAAGGAAAAGAAAAAGCATGCTATCTGTACCTCAATAAGGATCTATACTTATAAATAAAATTCTCTGGTTCTGCACCTAAAGACCAATGTCATTTAACAAATCAGTATTCACAGGAGAGCCATGTACTAAATTAGGAAAGAAGAGGGCGCCCATCTATTCATGAGGGTTTTCATTAAGGAGCATTCTATAACCACACAATGTAATATCCTGATGAATCTGCAGTAAATAAATAACATGTACTATCTTCAGAAATAGAACGTGTCCCTTCCTTTAAGGTTTAGTGTGCAATGGATTAATATCAGCGGTATTCTTCCACCTGCATTTCCAACTACGACTCTGACAGGCTTCTTTGCCTTTACCTGTATCTTGCTTTTAAAATATGTAGCCACCCCCGTCACCACTTCTGATCTGTTTATAGAGCAGGATGGTTGTGGTGAGCCTTCAGCCATGCTGCGGGGCAAAGCACTCTTTATTAGCATCTGTGGCTCCTCTGGTGTTTATCGTTCTATGGGTGGGATGTCAAACTTACCTAGGTCATTCTGGCTGCTCTCCAGCCTCCATCCCTCATGGCTTTGAGCCAACTGAAGGCCAAAATTTAACAGTTGCTGTTTTTCCCCTCTGGTTTTGCTATGGTGAATGACCCACAAAAGCTTATCCCTAGTTCACGCACAACTTACTGCTTATTTTAATTCACACTAGGCACTGTTTCCCCAGAAAGTGTCCACACAGGAAAAATGCAGTGCCATAAGGATGTGGGATCCATGTTACCTGGCAACTTTTATGTCAGGGAAAGAAAAGCTTCCTTCTTCAAAAAATTGAAATACATACTGAAGTAGGCAAAATGGGTTGGGACAGGGAGACCAGGCTGACCTTAGTCTTAGTTTTTATGTTTTTTTAAATGTATAAACACTTGAAGAAAAACCTTGAGGAAGAAAAAAGATTGATCAATAATGATGACTGTAATTCATTCATTTAAAACCAAAAATGTTTTCTAAGACAGGAAAATTATTTGAAAATGGTTCACAATGTCCTATTCAAATGGCCTTTGTTTCATCAACCCAGTAAATATGCTGGCCCTTCCTTCATGCCTCTTTCTTCCCTGATAGGGTGGGTAGCCCTTACAAAGCAAAAAATCATTTTGTAAAAGCAGCCTTGAATGATTTTTTTTTCTTCTTCTTGTTACTCTAGTGGGCTTTTCAGCCTCAGGATCTTTTAACCCCGATACAACTCATTTAAAATAGATGAGAATGTTCTATCACCCAGTCAAAATGCCTTGGGGAACAGAAGGAAGCTGTCATAATTACAAACTATATGGTGAATACTAAAAATGGTCACATAGCCTTTGCATAGAACACCCGGGCTGCAGCTTGGCGCCTGTGGCTCAACAGGCTAAGGCCCCAGCCACGTACAACTGAGCTGGCAGGTTCAAATCCAGCCTGGGCCCGCCAAACAACAATGACGGCTGCAACCAAAAAATGGCCGGGCATTGTGGCGGGTACCTGTAGTCCCAGCTACTTGGGAGGGGGAGGTAGGAGACTCGCTTGAGCCCAGGAGTTGGAGGTTGCTATGAGCTGTGATGTCACAGTATTCTACCCAGGGTGACAGCTTGAGGCCCTGTCTCAAACAAAATAAAAAAAGAAAAAAAGAACACCCTGGCTGCAATGAGAGACGGTAAAGGTTGAGTATCCAAAAGCCAAGGTGAGTAACGCAGACATTCCTCCATAGGGCAAAGAAGAATGCTAGGCCCCTTAGGACCATAGTAAGACCTGATAAGCTAAATCACTGCAGTAAAATCCAAATGCTGTCATTTAAGAATCTTCGCTGTTGAGGCGGGACACTGCTTCTCTTATGTGGTCTCCATGTAGCTGGTGTTACGTGTCTACCACCTACTACTTTGCTAGAGCCTGATCCTGTCTGACACTATCAGCTTTCACCATTATTTTTATCTAGATTCCTCCTCTGTGTTCAGAGCACACAAAATTTTCTAACCCTGTGCTATTTGCCAGATCTTTGATATACGACCTTGCTCGCGAGGAATGGGGTCTCCTGGTGTTCAACAACTCACCTCATTTGAGATCTCATGACTTGGCTCTGTGTTGTTTGTGATCTGAGTCTGAGCCACTCATTTTGATCTTGACCCCAAGATACACACACACACGCGATTTCAGTACCTACTATGTGCCAGTTATGGGAAGTTGAGTGGCAAATAAAACAAATCTCTTTCCTGCCCTTTACAGATCTTACTACTGAGTGACTGAGACAAATATTTATCATATGCCCCAATACACATATAATTACAACTTACGAGAATGTATCAGGAAAAGAACAAAGTACTCTGAAATAGACTAACAGGAAAGGCCTTTCCAACACAGTGTCATTAAGCTAAAATGCAAAGAATTAGTAGGAGTCAAATGGACAAAGAGCTTTCAAAGCAAGAAAAACAACACAGCCAAAGATCTGCTGCCAAGTAAGAGCTTGGCAAATAAAATAAAATTAAAGCAAGTGAACATGGCTGGAGAGCAGCGAGCAAGAGAAATGGAATGAGGTTGCAGGGTTAGGTGGGAACAAGAGAAGGTCTTCCTTCCCAGTCAGGGTGAAAATTTAGTTTGCGGGTCTCAGGGTGAGGAAGCCACTTCAGGATTTTAAGCAGCACAATAACAATGATCACACTTCTATTGTTCAAAAGTCAGGAGAAAACTGAGAAGCAAAGAGAGCACTGAGTCTCATAGTTAGTGACTATGCTGACTTGGACCTCGAACCATCCAGGGAGTTTAGCCTGCTCCCACCTGAGTCTGCCATCCTGGACCCACAGCTTGGAGACAGTTCTTCTCATCCCGGTTGTGTGTCTGCTGCTGCTGCTTCCCAGTGTTTATGGAGCTGAAACATCGCTGTGGCTTATCCTCCCTCAAAAGAAAAAGCTAGCACAGATAAAAAGAGTTATGCTTCATCATATTTTGAAGAAATGTCATGTTTTGGAGGAACTCCTTTTATTTTCAATAATTTGTTCTTCTGCCACAAGAAAGATTTTAGGGATCATTTACCTCTTTTTAATCCCCTTCCCCCACCATACCAATATCTAATTGGGAGCCAGCATTGAACCAAGAACTAGAAGAGCAAATCTCTGGTCTTAGTTTAGATGTTGCCCTGATTGTAGAGTCGAAAGTAGAATGGATAGTACCAAAACTGATGATGAAAGAAGTCATAAGACTGACTTTTGACAAAATTCAGAAGCAGAATGTCTCTGATTCAGGCACTATGTCACAGGATAGAAACTTGGAACTCTGAGAGGTCAAATGCAGGTATGATCCAAGGGGACAAATCCTGAAATAGAGCAGAAAAACCAAATAACCTGAAATTCGCACTTACAAGAGATAATCTCAGCTACAGTCTCTCTCACAAATATTACTGAATCCTTACAGATACCCTGAGGTCCTTGGAGCCTGAGGTGGTGAGAAGGAAACATTTATTTATTACAATTCTGCTTTTATGGAGGGGAAATTTAGTGGAAATCCTTTTCCACAGTCAGGAAATTGAACAGTGTTGAAATCAGAATCAGCACACAAAGGTTTTGACTAGAGGCCAGAGTAGTCCTGCAAAAATCCCCAGGGCCCGTGGGTAGTAAATATTGACAGAAGCCCACAGTGAAGGTTGTTGAATTACGTGGATACATTTTCCTGTCTATACATCCCTTTGGTGTGTGCATGCACATACATGTTTGCTTTCTCTAAAAGAAGGGCAATGACATGCATCAACATACAGAAAAGATAATATTTGTAAGTGACATCTCCTTCAAAATATTGCATATAATCACCTTAGAAACAGACAGATCCATTTTTTATCTTGCTGAAAAGCAAATAAATATCATTGGTTTAATTCATCCCACAACATGTGTTATAAAAACCAGTTGCTGTCTGGTTAGATGGAGCAGCATGAATTGCCAGCTCACAGTAGCTCACCCTTTTATTAGCACTTTAGACAAAGTTAAACCAAAGGAAGGGAAGAGACAGTTCCTCTTCGTGTTATCAACTGTTTTAATTCTTTTGTGACAGATCATATATTGATTCCAAATCTCAAATTTTCTTGACTCCAGCAGGAAATTGGAAGAAAAAAGATTGAGATTTCTCTGATTCCACGTTCAGCTCTGATACCAAGAAAGAATCATAAAATTAAAGCACATTGTTACCATCCTGAGCCTATGAGAGGCAAAAAAGGGACAGGACAGGCAAAGAAAGAGCTTGCAGCACAGCTGAGGCTGATGCATGGCCTTTGTCTGAGAGTAAAGGGCATTTACTCAAAACCAAAACAAATTACTCACGAGACAAAATGTGGAATCCAGAAAAAATTCCAGCTGGACAAGGACTTCATACCTCAGCTTTATTATTTCCTTGTGATACGTGGTTTCTCATTAGTTAGACCTGCCTATTGTAGCCATAACAAATACCTTTAATACAAGTAAGAATAATGTTTGATTCGTCTGCAACCCAGAAAATTCAGAATGGTATATTTTAAAAGTTATTTAAATGGGATGCACCATTTAAGAATTAAAATCACATTTGTAGATGTAATCCTTTTGTCTCTTTTTTCTAGATCAAAAATGACTGATATCATGCCACAGAGAAACAACTCATTAAACAGGTCCAGAATTCACCAAATGTTTCCTTTGAAAGAACTGTCCCCAATTAAAAAAAAGAAAGTGTTTCCCATAACAAGATCTTAGGGTTAAAAAATAGGGATTATGGTCCCTAGCTCTCTGGAAGCTTTTGTTTACTCATTTAAAAAAAATAAAAGGGAGTTGGGTGGAGCAAGATGGCAGACAAGTAACAGCTTCCTTGTGGCTGGGCACAGTGAGACTGGGGAGAGAGGACTTCAGGCATCTCTGCCAGGCAGGATCTGCCCAGAAACTTCCCTTTGGGGACACAGGGAGACAGCGTGAGGCTTCTGGACACCCTGAGGAAGGCTAAAG
>CAUYON010066506.1:0-37670 GCA_963573935.1 Arctocebus calabarensis | reverse complement strand
TCACACCTATGGTGCATCTTAGAAGGGTACTGGTGAAATTTATTAAATGTAGAGTAGCAATGTCTTTATATCGTGATCAAGAAAATGCCATGAAGGCTATCTCTAACAGTATGGTCAAAATATTTCTGATTGTATATGAAGCACATTCTGCCCTATGATTGCACCAATGTACACAATTATGATTTAATAAAATTATTTAAATAAATAAATAAGTAAAATTTAAAAAATGACAGCCAATAATCTTTAAAGTTATAGTATTAAACATGGTAATCATTGCAGTACTTATCCTAACCTGGGACTGTTTGAAAAGCTGTTTATAACCTGTTTTAAGTTAAGAAATGATTCTTTGTAAACACAGAAATTAGCACTAGTATGCTGTTATCAAAAATTCTGTTTTAGAGAAATACAAATCAAAACCACCTTGAGATTTCACAACGCAAGTGGGAATAGCCCACATCACAAAATCCCAAAGCTGCAGTGGCATGGTTCTGAAGAGAAGGGAACACTTTTACGCTATTAGTGGGATTGGAAACTAATACAGCCTCTGTGGAAAGGAGTATGGAGAATCTCCAAATAGCTAAAAGTAGATTTTCCATTTGATCCTACAATCCCATAACTAGGCATCTACCCAGAAGAAAAAAATTATTTTACCATAGGATATTTGCACTAGAATGTTTGTGGCGGCTTAATTCACACTCACAAAGAGGTGGAATTAACCCAAGTGTGCATCAACCCATGAATGTATTAATAAACTGTGGTATATATATGTATGTGTATATACAGACATATGGTGGCATATATATGTAATGGTATATACATATATACCATTAAGTACTATTCAGCCGTAAAAGATGGAGACTTTACATTTTTCATGTCAACCTGGATGGAGTTGAAGAACATTCTCCTTCGTAAAGCATCATAAAGATGGAAGAGCAAGTACTCAATACTAATATGAAACCAGAAGATGAAAAATGACATAATGACACAAGAGAAAAACACAATTAGATTGAATTGAGAAGGAGGGAAGAAGTGGGAGGGGGAGAGGAGGGAAAGGAGGGAGCTTGCCGTGCAGTCCCCTGACAGGTGCAGTGTCAGGTTTTGTAGCACACTTCCTGGGTCAAGGGCACACTTCCTGGGTCAAGGGCTACTACAACTTGGACTTTACCTAAAACATGCAAGCAATGTGACCTAATCTCTTGTACCCTCATATTAAACTGAAATTTAAAAAAAAATTCTATTTCATCAAATTTGTGTCACTCTACCTACACTGCACCATGGAGAGGTGAAATAGCCGAGGATTAATTGTTTTATGGCCCTAGTTCTCAAATATGTGAGTTGTATGTAAAAACTTACATGCCTGACTCTAGAGGACACAATAGTCCTTTGTTTCTTTATCTTTCCACAGAGGGCTGAGGATATTTGCTCCATTACCTGTAATGGAAGAGAATTAGCCTCGGCTTTTGTTCTCTATGCCATTTATTACCTTTCCTCATGAGAAGAAAAAAAAAGAGAGAACAAAAGCTTACCTGTGTGCTAAGATGATGACAGACTGAGAGGTCTTAGAGGTCACTCCTCATATATAGCCCAGACTTTATTAAGTTAAATTCGGTCACAATACAAAAGTACTTTTTCAATCAAAAAAATTAACAATTAAGTGACACATTGATTGTCATTTTGGAGAGACAATGAATGGTTAGACCTCCAAATTTATTTATTTATTGAGCATCTAATATATGCTAATCACTGTTCCAGCTGCTTGAGAAATGGCAGTGAGAAAAAATTTCTTACATTCTTGTGATTTAGGAAGCTGTGAATGTAGGCTCAAAGAGTGGGAATTAGGGACCCTGGATACAGTCATGGAAATTGGTTTGAACAAGAGTGCACTTCAAAGAATAGCAGCATCAAAGGCAAATCTTAGCAAGAATGGCCCACCATTTTTGCAACATTAAAGCAAGGCTGTGCTGGCACCCTCAGGTAAGGGATTGAAATTGCATTTAGAAGGTCAAAGACTGATTTTAGAAATCAAAGCAGAGTTATACTTTCTGAGAGTTTTAGTCTTTCATAGATCCTATCTAACCCTGTTTGGAAGGGGTAAGGCATCTTAGAAAAATAGTTTCCTTTCTCATAAATTCTCAAGGAATTCAGAAGTTAAGACTCATGATAAAGCCAGAAACAGGTGTGCCAAACAGCGTTTTATCATGTAGATTCATTTTCTAATTCAAAGGAACATTGTTCCCATTACTATGGTTCTTAGCCAGGACAGAAGGGTGGCAATTAATAGACAAATGGAATTTCTATGCAGTGTTTCTTTTTTAAAATTTCAAATTAATAAGAGGATACAAATATTTAGGTTACATTGTTTTTTATTTCTTATGTAAACTTCAAGTTGTAGTTGTGCTTTATTTTTAATAGCTGCACACTATTATATGGCACCAAACCTATTTCTCTTTTTCATAATTTGAACTGTATCCAAAGCCAGAGCCTGAATTTAACTTGTTATACTTCTTAAATTACCAGGATCGTCCTAAAATTCCTAGAGATACTTCCCCACATCTCATTATATTAACTTGACAGATATTTTGATCATTGTAAATTTCATAGAAACTATGGGTTCAACTACATGGATTAATTTTTAGTCAGTGAATAGCTAAAGAGGATTTCTGGTCTTCATCATATGTTAGATAAGTAATTTCCTTAGAAGGATGTATAGAAAAAATATGGAAGCTTGGCGCCTGTAGCTCAGTTAGGGCACTGGCCACATACACTGATGCTGGCAGGTTCAAACGCAGCCATGGCTTGCTAAACAATGACAACTGCAATAAAAATATAACCGGGCATTGTGGCAGGCACCTGTAGACCCAGCTACTTGGGAGGCTGAGGCAAGAGAATTGCTTAAGCCCAAGAGTTTGAGGTTGCTGTGAGCTGTGACACCATGGCACTCTACTGAAGGCAACATAGTGAGACTCTGTCTCAAAAAATTATATATGGAATTATTACAATAAGAAGAAAATTTTAAAGCTTAAATTTGTTTTCTATTTCCAGAATTAGTATCCATGAGGGAAGAAAAATCTCACTTTTACTTTTAAATAGATTTTCCTTTTTAATTAATACAGAAATAGTGAGAGAAATAAATAAGATTATAATGGAAGACATGCCCAGGGATGGGAATTTCTTTAAGATAAGGCATGCAATTGTGGTGAATCAACAGAACATTATTTTAACAAGTTAGAAGAAGATGTTAAAATCCAAACTTGGAGACTCAGGGGCGGTTTGAATATAAGAAACCAATAATCCTCCTACCTTTCTTTGGTAATTACTAGGTTAATAAATATGAAATTTCCACTGTTGAATGAATACATAGTTTATTATACCTCAAACAAGAAGTAATTCAATAATCAAAGTTTTTGCTTAAAGTTTTAACTCAGTTCTGTCATCTGAAAGGTAGCTTGCTTATGGCAACATTGAAAAATCCTGGAAAATGATGGTAATGAAATTGCAAAAGGCATTTTCCCTAGCTTGTTGAAAATTTAATATTTTTCTTGCAAGAAGTGGTCCAAAAGGAAAGTGGTAGTCTGGTGGTGCAAGGTGTGGGGAATAGATAATAGTGAGTTTCCAAGTCCAGCTTCTGTGGTTTAAGTAGTGCTGTTTGTGTGACAGCTTTGTCCTGCAAGAGTGGCCCGTCTCTATTGAACAAACATGGCTTCTTAATCGCAAGCATCCTCCTCTGTGTCATCCATTTGGTTGCAGGAGACGTGGATTGTAATCTGATTGGCCAGGTTTCATGAAGTTGTAGTGGCAAATACTCGCTCTGGGCCACCAAACAGACACCATTAGCTTTTTTTATCTATATTTGGTTTAGGACTTTGTTTTAGCATTTTATCTGTATCCAACCATCATGCCGAATGCTTCCAATGGTCAGAAAGAATCCATATTTCATAACACGTAATAATACAGTGTAGAAGTGATTCCTTGTTACACTGTGACAGCAAAGAAAGGAAAGCTTCAAGACAATTTCTTTCTTGGCACTAATTTAACTCATGCAGAACCCATCAATCCAGCGTTTTTACCCTGCCAATTTGTTTCAAATAGTCTGATATTGTTGGAATAGTAACATTAAACCTTTCTGCCAATTCAGGCATATATTAGATAGATTCACTCCTACTAGAGCTTTCAGCTCATCCTTGTCCACCTTGGTCTTGGCTCATTTGCAAGAGTAAAATCATCAGAACAAGACTTCTCAAATCACTGGTGTGCTGTGCGTGGTTAGTCACACCTGTGTTTTGAGTTGTCTGTGCTTCCTTGGCTCCAGGATGGCTCCCTGATGCAAAAATAACACGAATTTGTGACTTATGCCTGGTTTCTCAAAAATTGCTCTAAAATTTTTTTGAAATATAATTACAAGCAAAACATACATTTGAAAGAACGAGGATATGCTTTCACAATAGAAAAAGAAAAACAGTGTCAGCATGAAATGTCAGAGATATCAACTGTTAAACTTAGTGCTTATGGAAATTGGGCACGACAGAAGAACTAGTTTCACAAAATCTGGACATATTTTAAAATTCGTCTTAACCAGTAGACAGAGTATTTTTGCATTATTTACTGAGTTTTATGGGCAGAGTTCTGCACAATTCACAGTGTTACATTTCTGAAAGAAGGTACAGGGATATGAGAAGTAATTCGGGGAAGTGATGGGTGGCAATGTTATATTGAGGATAGCTTGGATTAGATGTCGATATGATGGGAGGTAACATCTGAATTAAATACTACTTAGGAAGGTGAGGGAGTCATCATTTGTTCAAATAATCAATACTTTTGGTCTGGACAGAATTTACTGAGTTACTATCTTTCACATCTTTCCATGGAAAACACCCAAAGCAGAATCTCAGAAGTTAATTTAGGAAAACTAATGTCAGGTCTTGAAAGTTTAAAAAAAAGAAAAAAAGGGGTGGGGCTAAGGAAAGAAAAGAGAAGAAAAAAAGAAAAGAAAAGAAAAAAGAAGAAAAGAAAAGGACAAGAAGCAAATGTAACTGTGCATTGGCACTAATTGTTAATGGTCACAATGAAACAATTAGGGAAGCAGTTTAAAATATTCAATTTGCTGAAACAGCTTGAAAAGAGAGGAAAACAGAAGGAAACAAAATTGGCATGCCTTACTCTTATAGCTAAAAATACAGCAGAAAATTATATTTCTCCTGTCTCTGAGATAGAATTAGCCTTGAGGCTTAAAGGCCAAGGTATATAGTTCCAAGACACCTTAGGACAATGGGGTTTTCTACAGATTACAATCTTTGTACCTCTTCTCTAAAATACTATAACAATTTGAAGAAAAATTTAAATTAAAATATCATAACGTACATTGACCACATAACCAAAGTGTTATGAGTCAAAATGGAAAATAAGCAACTGAGACTAGAGTTGGAAGCAGAACCCACCCTTGTATGTGCGTCTGGAAGGAGCTGTATGAAATTGTACCTGGTGGGCAGCAGTGGGGAAATCCCATAGTGGAAACTACGGAGAGACATTGTCAGGAGTACAAGATCACAGGGGATTCAACAGAAACAAAAAGCAAGCAGCTGAAAAGACAGTTTTAGGAAAGTGTCTCTGGAAAGAGTAAAGAGTCAAGATGGTCTGGGTAAGCTTGTCTCTGGGGAAGTCGCAAATCTACTATTGACCTCTGACTAAGAAAAGGATGAAATAAACTAGCTATTGGCTTACAGTGTACAGTGGAAAGTCTGAAATTCCCCTAGAGACACACTGTGCTAGCTTGTGATCTATATTTGTTAGCAAAACGTTTAGATTGTTAACTATACTAGTTTAACAAGTTACAAAGCTTGGGTTTTAGCTATGTGACCAGCATGGGATAAAAAAATCTCCTCAGCAAACTTGTGCTCTGGCTCTGATGAAGCCACAGTATATATATATATTTTAAAATTGATATATAAAAAGTTATATAAATATATAATGTATTTGAGGGCACATGTGATATTTTCATACCTGAAATATATGGACCATGAATTTGTGTGTTATCCTTGCACAGGGGCCATGCGATCCTGTTCCATTCCAATTTCAGTGTGTGTGCTCTCGAAGGGAGCATGAAACTCAGGTATCTTACGTTTCTTGGTGGCTCATAAACCAAAGATGAATCCCGACTAATACAGGACACTGAGGGGCTGCAGCAAGTCTTGGGCGTCTGTGAATATCTGCACTTTATCTCTGCTGCTCAAACAAGTCTTTTACCTTTATAAAGCTTTACATAACTACATCCCGTGGAGTCCCATGAAGACTTTAAATTATCTGATAGTGTGTGATTTCTGCAGCAGTGGCTGCATTTGGAGGCAGCAGCTGGCTTTAGAGGGAGAAATGAAAGCCTCTGATGATAAGCATCCTATTGGAACAGAATAAAATGTGAAAGTAAAAGCAAACTGCACCACCGCCACCACCATCACTAAATAAGGATTTCACATATTAAAAAACTGTTCCTTATTGCAACAGAAGCGGAACACTTGATATGAAAATTCAGAAAGCCACCTGCTACTCGCCCCCCCCCCAACATCCAAACAAAAGAAATATTCTCCTGGTTATTATTGTAGCAGAACGAAGTATGAAAAAGAAAAAGAAAATCATAGCATCCATGAAAAACTAAAGATAAGGATCAAAACAATTTCACAGATGAAAGCACGTTAAACAGACAAGCAATGACAAAACCTGCCTAGAAGTAGGATTCTTACCAGAAATTGAAATAACATAACAAGAAATTGTAGATGTAAAGGAACATTATAAAACAGAAATCACAAACTTTACAAAGAGATAGCTATTAAAAGGTAATGCACGTAGAGAATGTTGAATGGAAAATGACAAAATTTAAGAAAGAATAATTAAAACTTGATTTACAAATGAAGATTTAAAGACAAGGTGCCTAAAAGGTAATAGAGGTTACTTAAAGTGCAATAAATGAAATAAAAAAAAATAGGAACGAGGAAAAAATATAAAGACGATAGATGTAGGGAGGAAGAAACAGAAGGAACACAAGGAAGATATAATGTATATAATCGGCAAAAAAAAAAAAAAATCCAATTTACATAGAACGGGAGCTCCGAAAGAAGAAATAAGGAAAAATATATAAACAAATGAAGAGACAGAACTAATATTTCTTACTTTAGAACACATTCTCATTTTAATGAATACCAGAATCTGCATATAGGAAAGGTGTACAGTGTACCTGGGGAAATTGTCCTAGCATCCTAAATATTAACACTATGTTACTAAGATTATAAGGTTTTAAAAATAACAGAAAACATACAGGTCTTCAGTCAAACACAACAATGCACTGACAAAGTAAGGAAAACTATATTAACATGAGACTTCTTATAAACAACACATTAAATCCAAAAAGATCATAGCACAATATTGAACAGACATACACAACCAGAAAATGTGAGGCAATTCCTGTTTACCCAGCCAAGCTTTCTTTCAAAAATCAAGGTTATAAGAAATGAATCTGTCAACGTGAACGTTCCTGAGCAGTCTCTAGAACTGCGGTCCCCTCCCCCTGGGCTGCCGACCATTAGCAGGAACTGGGCCACACGGGGGGGGGGGAGGGGGAGAGGGGGGGGTCCGAGGGGATGAGCGACACCCGACGGGTGTTCACCAGCCGTCCCCATCGCGCGCACCGCCATCGCCGCCTGAGCTCGGTCAGACCAGCTGCAGCCTTAGATTCACATTGGACTGCAACCCCCGGGTAAACTGAGCATGCGCGGGATCTAAGGTCTGCTGACCCCTGATGTCACCTGAACTAAACAAAGGTTTTCAGGATGCAGTTAAAATTATCCGCCACATTCAAGTACAGGCCCTTCCCTCCTGTCCGTGCAGCTCTGTGAGGAGATGGGTGCAGAGCCCACGTTATACGCAGAATGGCCTTTCTAAATGCACATCACTGGCTGGAGGTTTGGAGTTAACAGGAGCCACTCCCGATATTTCTTTTAGAAAAACAGTCACCCCTGGCAGCATCTTTCTGTGACACAGAATGGGTTAACAAAAGGCAAGCCAGAATATTCTGAGACTGCTACCAAAGCACTGAAAAGCCGCCTACACGTCCGACATCCTGTCTCTGTGAAGGAGGTTTTCTGCGGACGCCCAAACGAGGTTTGGGGGACGCTGGACACAACCAACACACGCACAGGAGTCACTTGGTCCCATCACCCCGGATCGGAGTCTCATGTCAGGAAACAAGCTCCGGGCTCCCACTGAGGCTGCTTTCTAGCGAGTTCTATGATTATTTCATTGGTTATTGCAATGTAATGATAAAAGAAATAAAATGCACAAGAAATAGAATGCTCTTCAATCATCCTGAAACTCTCTGTCCCTCACCACTCTGGTCCACGGAAGAATTATCGTCCATGAAATTGGTCCCTGGTGCTAAAAAGCTTGGGGATTGCTTTCCTAACAGATGAGTTCATGCGTTTGATTGAAGAGATTCTGTATAAAACTTTGGTATTCAGCATTGAATAAATAAAACAATAAATATGGGGAAAGGGAGAGAGAGAGCAGGCTGAGATTAAATAGCAAATGTTATAGGCTTTATAAAATGGAAAAAGGAAAAGTAAGAGTAGAAAAGAGAAAGGGGAAATAGAATATGATAAATGATTGGATTACAGGTAGTGGCTGAGAGTCAAAGGATAACATTTGAATATGAGAAATTTACCTGTACATATTTAAGACCAAGAATATAAGCATTAGGAATGATAATGCGGTTGACAAAGTTAGATAGTGACGAAGAGGGAAGAGAGAGGAAGAAATAGTTACCAAGGGAATATTTTGTTTGTTCCTTGCAGAAACCTATACATATTCCTAAGGATAATGAGGAATGAGATATTTACATAATGGTTAACATTGTAGCCAAAATGTAAACTTTTCTGTTGCTAAATCATAAAAACAAAAGAAAACAAAAAAGTAGATGACATAAATAGTAAATGTTTATAGACTTAATACCTATTAAAGGGAAAAAAACATTAAGATATGCTGAGAGCAAAATGCAAATTTACTCTATATACAAGAGGTCCCCCACCAAAAAAAAATATGTTGGAAAGTTAAAAATCAAATGACAGAAGAAAGAACAACAGGTAAAACAACAAAAAATTAGGAAAGCAACAAAGGGTAGAAACTTGATGTCAAATGTACTTTGAGGTAAAAAGTATTCAATTAGAGTCATGTTATAATGTTCTGCCTTCGTAGCCAAGAGAAACCACTTACGAAGCTCTAAACACCACATAGTATTCCAACAACTTTCATAAAATGGGATCTACGAGAGATACAGTAGAAACATTCTAATATGAGATTTAACTATAATAAAGTCTAACACCGATCAAAAATAAAAAGAAAAGCCAAGCATGGTGTCTTACACACACAGTTCTAGCTACTTAGGAGATTGAGAAGGGGAGATTATTTGAGCTGAAAAGTTCAAAGCTACAGTGATCCCACCACTGCACTCCAGCCTGGACTTCGAAACAGAAAAAGAAAAAACAAAAGTAAAAAATCTTGAAAAATAAAATATAGGCCTTGAAGAACACCTCAACTGATTACACAAAGTTAAAAGAATATTATATTCTCTGACCAATGCAAAAGGATGATAATGTAATAAAAAATTAAAATAAAATTAGAATCGTTCACACAGAAATCAAGTGACCTTCTACAAAGGAAGAACCTGTGTGATATAGTTTGAACAGTATCTGAAAGAAAAATATTTGGATCGTTACACATGAAAGAATAAAAATAATAAATTAAACATCCTATTCAAAATGTCAGGGGGGAAATGTCAAATCAAAAGAAAAAGAAGAAATTCATACAAATTAAAGTAGGAAATAATGAGTTAGATAAAACTATAAATAATCAACGTCTTTGTAAAGAAAACAACCACACAGACTTTTCACTGCAGAAAATCATGTCAGAAAAAATAAGAAACAGCAAGGGTACAATAACTACCAAATCATATGCACTTGTGAGAAAATCTTAAATCTCTCTATAAATAAATTTTAAAATCTCCACAAAGTGGATAGTTTTTGAGGGAAAATAGTTTACTAAAACTCATCCTCTGCATGATAAAAGAAATCAATTTTTATTTAAAAAAAAAAGGACCAAGCTATTAAAGAACCATTTACAGAAGAAACAACAGATCATGATGGATTCATAGTGGAATTTCCCCAACTTTTAAAGAGCAGACAATCCCAAAGGTATTTTAAATTGTTCCAGGTCATAGCAAAAAAAAAAAGGAGGAAACGTCCTGATTATTTTTAAAGCAAGTAATTGACCAATATTTTTTTTAAGAGAGAGAGTGAGATCAGTCACATCTGTAAAAACGGATGAAAAAAATTATAAGTAAATATTTTATTTTTTAAAAAGTTTGACATAAAATAACATCACCAGGAACCTTTGCTTCAGGGTTATAGGCACCCTTTAATACTGTATTGCCCATTAATCCAGTTACTCAATGTAGTTTATCTAAGAGTCCCTATCTTGATAAAATCTCACAAATGCTGAAAAAAATAAAGATGATTTTCTATGTGTAATGAAACTATCAGTAAATAAGAATGGGTGCACATATAAGTATTTCTCAGTCTTAAAGTCAGCAACTTGCAGGACCATGAAACACTGGAGGTAGTCAAATCAGAAATGTAAGAACGCCTGCTATCGCCATTACTATTTAACATTGTAGAGGTTTAAGAACATGAAAGGAAATGCTAAAACCATTTGTAGAGGACATTTGACATTTTCTTGCATCTAGAAAAGCCTTGCTGCCAAAAGAAATATTACAAAACAAAACAAAATTTAGCAAGCTAACAAGGTAATAAAATTGACATACCAAACTAATTACTTTCTTATATGTTAATGATAACCTGTTGGGACATACAATGAAAAAGAAGAACCTATTTACAAATAAATTTTGAAAAATACTTATGATGCAACATAAAATTCAAACATATAAATGAGAGTAACTTGAAACATCTCTGAAAAATACAAAAAATAGACTTTAACAAGTTGAAACACACATACTAATCTTCAAGAAGAAAATGCAACATCAGGAGAATATCAATTCTTCCTTAGTCGATATGTACATTTAAAATAAACTCAATAAAAGTGCAACCATCTTAAATAGAGCAAACGTTATGGTTACCTACTCCTTTCACACTTAAATTTAATTCTTCCCTTTTCTTTGTACGGTAATCCAGCCTATGAGCAAGTTCTAAATTTCCCAAGATAAGTCTCAAATCTGTTACTGCTTACCTTCTCTAATATGTGTAGCTAAATCTAGATTGTCATCTTGTGTGTGGACTTTGGTGGTAACCTACCTTTTTTTTTTTTTTTTTGAGACAGAGCCTCAAGCTGTCACTCTGGGTAGAGTGCTGTGGCATCACAGCTCACAGCAACCTCCAATTCCTGGGTTCAAGTGAGTCTCCTGCCTCCACCTCCCAAGTAGCTGGGACTACAGGCGCCCACCACAACACCTGGCCGTTTTTTGGTTGTAGACGTCATTGTTGTTTGGCAGCCTGGGGCTAGATTCGAACCTGCCAGCTCAGGTGTACGTGGCTGGCACCTTAGCCTGTTGAGCCACAGGCACCGAGCCGATAACCTACCTTTTTAATGGCTCTCTTTAGTCTTTTCCTTGTTTCCTTCCCCAAATCCTTCCTCCACAAAGCAGCCAGAGTAATTTTTAAAAAACATAAATCACACTGCTCTTCCACCTAACACTTTCAATGGTTTATGATGGCTATTAAGACAAAAAGTCTAACCCTTCCTCAACTCATTAAATTTCATCTGATAGTATCTCTTATTCTTAAAAGACGTAGTTTATTGACTATGCCAAGCTCACAGCCATCATTTTGCCTCCTGTTTCTGGCTGAAACCTCCTCTTCCCTTGGCTGTTCACATCACTGTTCTCTTACCTACTCTCTTATTTAAAAAAGATCAAAGTTAGATAATTTTCCCCCTCCACAAATACGTCAGTCCCATTACTTTATTTATTTTTCTCATAACACTTACCAAAATGTGAATTTGTTAGATTTATGTTAATTCATTGTGTATTTCAGTATAAACACATATTAGAACATATTATCTTTCCTGGCTGGAAGTATTTCTGCCTGTTCATCTCTTTATCTCCAGTGATAAATACTCACTAAAATACTTATTGAAGTAAATATTCTTTCCTGCCTGCCTTCAACTACTTCTCAGTACTTGATTTCTGTAGAAAACTTAAAGACGCATTGAACAGATACTGAACCCAAGGTTTGCTCTGTTATGTTTTTTGAAGCTTTTAGTTGAAAATAATAGGTACATGACATTGAAGAGGAAAACCCCCAATTAGTTCAAGATGATGTGTTCCTATTATTTCCTGGGTATGATTCCTATACACATGGAAATCATTGATCATAAAAAAGAAAAAAGAAACACTCATATGTTTCAATATAAATACTAAACAAACTAAATGCTATATAACTAAATGACCAAACTTTTATTTTTTCAATCATGTTTCTACCCCCAAAAGCACAATATTGTGAAAAAGTTCTTAAAAAGAGATATTATACAAGGACAAATTCCGCTATTAAAGTAAGTATAATTTGTTGATTTTAAATGAAAACAATTACCATGCATTTTTATAAGAACTAAAGATTCATAGTAAATAAAAGGGAACATCATCTTACATTCAAAAAAAATTCCTATTCCTAACCAGTCAGGAAAATCTGATTCAGAATGTCATGATCACTCTGGAAATCTCCCTACACATTTGTGTGAATTGGTTGTATCCCAGCCTTTGTTAACCAGCCTCAATCTCACTTTGCTGTGTCCTAGGTCTCAAGGATGTACATGATGTGTGCACCCAAGGAAGGCTGGTGTTGCCTCTTCTGATAATTCTCTCTCAAGAGCAAGGAAATCCTTTCTCAGAAGCCTGTCTCAAGTGTATTTCCTGCATTCTTTTCACCCAATTGGGTCACATGTCCTGGGGGTATGCACTGTAATGTTTCATTTAGTCTGATTTTGCTAGTTGGTCACTATTTAGGGGTATGAGAATGAGATTACCCTTAAACCAATTATGTTCATTCTGAGAACCAAGGGACAAGTTCACCTGATGTGGAAGAGCTACACGGAGAAAGGAAGGGATGAACACTCTTTTAGAACAGAAATGGATGACGATTTGGGAACCAACATTTTTTCAGTAAAGTCTATAATAATTAATTCCGACTTCTTATCTCCTACATTTTAATCCTTTCCACACATTCCACTACTGATTGACTTAAGTTCATATCGGCCTCATATTTAATAATGATCTCATCATTTCTACAGCGCCTTCCTTTTAATATATGCACACACATTCTGTGAAAATTCATGCATGACTAACTCCTAACAAAGACATAGTTATGAAAGCTTTGAAACTTGGTAACCTATTGTGCTTTCACAGGATGGATGACCAGAAACTATTTGAGGGGTAAGCATATATTTACAATGATTGAAAGAAAAGATTATAAAGTAAGGATGGAGATTGTCCAGCAATTAATCCATCCCCAATCGCTTCCTGAGAATTTTGCATTTGTGTTTGCAAAGCAGTAATTGACATTGTTTAAATCAGACAAATCAAAAATGATTTGCATTCCTCTTGGCAATTTTAAAACATCAAAACAGATGTCCTACCAGACCTTATTTTTTTCTAATTTTATTTCTTACTAAGTATTTGTCCACATTTTTCCACCATTATGAGCCATGACACAATGCCTAAACACTGACTACTGAAATTATTTACACACAGAGAGACTTGAGGTCATTCAATGACAATCACCTCCATATAATAATAGTACCTTAATTGTTCTAGATCACACGTACCTTTTAAGGTCATAAAAGACAATCAATATTATCTGAATAACTGACCCACTTGGAAACTAGACAATCGAATATAATGAGTTTGGTTTTTTCAAGCTTTAAAATATCAACTTTATTGAAAATAAAAACATCTGTGATTTAGGTAATAGTTAATATATTTTGGACATACACATGCTGTATGCAGATCATATGAGGACCATTTTGCTTATCTGTGATATTGAATGGTACAAAAATTAGGCACAGACATTTTTTGGCTCATCAGCCTTCATTGGTGTTTGTGATTTTAATGTGTGGCTAAGACAACTCTTCTTGCAATCTGTGACAGCAAAGAAAAAGAGGTGAACATCCCAGATATAGAATAGAAATATATATTATTATTTTACATCTTTATGTGACAATATATTGCATAAAATGTTTTAAGTACTTGAATAAAAAGTGGTTGGTATAATTTTTGTTTCATCTTGGTTTTTAAGAAATTGATTTTCCAGTGAGATAATTCCTGTATATGAGTCTTACTCTACAAAACACGGAATCAGTAAAGAAGAAATTCTGAATAATTTTTTGAGTGGCATTTGTTTTTTTAAGAAAGTAAACCTGTATTCTTTCTGTAACTAAAAAAATAAAATTTGCAACAAATTTGGTGAATATAATTAATAAATATTAGTGAGAATTACTAATATCTTTGGTCACTGTGTACAAAAGGTAATATTTGAGCTGAATTTTGCAGGATGAATAGGAGTTTACCAACTATAAAAACTAAGGAAGGAATTACATACATGCATGTTCATTATTAATATAAGTGGAAATCTATTGTATTGAAAGAAAAAATGTATCTAGGTAAGTTAATGAAAATAAACTACGTTGAGTCAATGAATTCAACATATATCCAGACATTATGGAAAAGTAGATGGAAGGAGAACACTGTTACATACTTGCAGTTTGATGCCAGAGAGTAGGTGTGAGTGAGGCTAGAAATCCCCTCGGGGGGGAGCTGTACAGAGGCGTTTGGAAGGACAGAAATCAGTAGATTGTGGATCATGCCTCAGTGTTCATGAGTACCAGTGTTCTGCAAACCTATTCTTCCAAGGTGACTGTTTAGAGGATGAAAAAAATAGAAAACAAGCATATTTTGTTATGATCCACAAAATTCTTATCTCATCTGTGAGAAAGTAAACTGTTATAAAACATCACAAAACAATACAAAATATGGGATTATAGTATCTTCACATTTATAAGGGTTAAAGGTTTATTTTGCATGATCTGTTTCTAGTCATATTCCTTTAAAAAGTAATGTGCCTTACCACATGCACACATACACACACTTTTCTCAAGAAATTACAAATGAAATATTATTTTTAAAATCTAGGAAGATGTGACTAACTTGTTAACATAGTGCTATTAGAAATGCACTTTCCTGCTGACAATGTTGGCATTAATCTATTACTCAACATTCGTAGAGAAAATGCTTTTGTGTCTGCCACACAGGTGCCCTGAAGAAAATTCAGTTAATTGCTGATACAATTTTGTGTAAATAGCAAAATGTACTTTATACTAAAATAATATTTTCCTTTAAGAAAATCAATCCTAAACTTATAATACAAACTTATTTGAATAATACCTCTCAATTATTTATAACATAATTTTAAAGTATTTCATATACATCTGTTTTTAGATACTTAATTTCAAAAGAAATTTTTTTTAACTCTTCCTACAACTTCATTCCAAATTAGCTCCTTTCCCTTTTGGAAAAACTCTTGAATCCCTGTATACATTGTAATGTTCTTTCTTAAATTTTTATTGTAATATCTAATATATTGTTA
Organism: Arctocebus calabarensis; assembly: GCA_963573935.1. Lineage (NCBI taxonomy): Eukaryota > Metazoa > Chordata > Mammalia > Primates > Lorisidae > Arctocebus > Arctocebus calabarensis. The sequence continues at coordinate 21,984 of CAUYON010066506.1, read as the reverse complement.
TGAGCTAGCTCAAGAAAAATATTTTCTCCCATTCCATAAATTGCCTTTTCATTCTGTTATTATTTATTTTGCTGTGCAGAAATTTTTGATTATTTTGGTGCAATCTTACTTCTAGTTTTGGCTTTATTACCTGTGCTTTTGGTGTCATATCCAAAAAATTATTTCCCAGACAAATATCAAGAAGCATTTTTTTCCTATGTTTTCTTCTAGTAGTTTTAGGATTATGTATACTTTTTGCTAGTGATATAAATTGATTCAACATCATTGCAGTATAATTTTTCAATAAAAATAGTATATAATGCATGCTCCAGCAATTTTACTTATAGAGGTTTTGTTTAAAATCATATCCGTTTGCAAAGATGCAGAAGGAGGCATAGCAACATTGTTCACCAACAGCAAAAACAGAGGTGGAAAAGTTAATACTTGTCAAATGGAAAAGAATAAAAGTTGGTTCCACATAACAGAATAAGAACAATATTCATTCATGAAAAAAATAAGATGGAATAGTTTCAAAAATACATGAAAGGAAATTAAAACATTTTTTAAAACGATATGCCTAGTTTTCCTTTGCCTGCATAAAATGTGAAGATTTGAGAGGGGGGCAAAATAGGGAGACAGGATGATGGAATGTAGCTAGCTCTTAAAATGCATTCAGAAACTTCATGATAATTTTCTGCAGCAAAAAAGAATGGAAACAATGAGGTTGTCCTCAGTTTAAAAGAGAGATGTCTTTTTTTCCTTTGACCAAATGGAAATGAAGTTTTTGAAATGTTTACCTATTGCATGTATAAAGTTCAGTAAAAAATGCACAACTATGAGAAATATAGAATTACTCTCTACTACTTTCCAAATATAATGTGCTGACCTAAAATAAAAACTCACTTAAGAAAATGTTAATAGTAAAAAAATGTATTTTCTAAAATAACTTCTATGATGTAAAATTATTTCTTAAAATTTCGGTAGCATTAAAATGCAAATTATTGTGGTTAATCTGTGAAAGACAGTTCAATTTCTCACACTGTATTCATCTGTTCATATTTTAGATTTCTTGTTGGAGTATTTTTGGCAGTTTATTTCATTCTAACATTTTTTTCCCATTTCATTCTGTTTTCAGATCTCTTAGTATGACACATGAGAATGTTTCATTATACATTTAAATGTCTATTTTCAACAAACTGTGTAGTATCATATCAAGTTAAGCAATGTTTTTTATTTCACAGGTAACATACTACTTGGGGGTGGGGCTACTATTTGGAGTATATTGTAAAAATCTTCCCCAGTAAAATTGTCCAAAAGTGTTAAGGAAATCTCAGTGTAAACAACCCCTTTTTTAAAGTGAGTCTGTGTTGGTGATGAAAGAAGAAAGAGCTCATCCCCGTGGATAAAGAAACTGACTAAGCTAAGTCTTTGCAAAGTTCAATATTCATCCTAAAATGTAGGACAACCATGGAAGAAGAAAAATATATTACATGCCTTCCAAATAGTAGAGAAAACAAATAAGGGGTAAGTGATTAATTCTAAAGAAGACAACAGAGAAAGAAGAAAAAAAAACTAGAGAAAAAGAGGGAAAAGCAAAAATGCAAACTAATAGGAAATGTGAGTTTAATTCTACCAGTAATCATTATCAGTATGAACTGATATTGAACCAAACTCTTCAGATAATATTCAAAAATTACATGCAAGGTTTTAAAAAAATATTTTTAGAATATTCGTTAAAGGCTTATTAAAACAAAAGAAAGCAGAAATGTTGAAGCTCAAATGCTATTAAACCAAAACTCCCAAGAAATGTAAGCTCCAATTTTATTGGATGAAGTAATTTTTTAGCCTTAAACTATTATGAGAGAAAAACTAAAGGAAGAACTATGTATTACTAGAAAGTTTACTTGAGCAGGAAAATGTAATATTTTACATAAGATGATATTCTTTCAAAGTGCTCCGGCTAAATCAAAAGTACTACAAGGAAAGATTTAGAAATCTATTGATAATAGCAGAAGATATTAGTAAACTTCAAATAAACAGGTGTCTAAATCTAAATCTATTTTTAAAAATATCAGCAGAAATAAGAAGTATTTGAATATCATAGTTAACTTTTATCTAATGGATATATTTAAAAGTAGAAAACATACATCAGCGACATCATTGTTGTTTATTTTAAGTAACTGAGAATTTATGAAAAGGGACTCCTGCTGGAGAAGTTAGAAAAATAATACTAAATAAATCCAAAGGAAGCAGAGGAAAGGAAATAACAAAAACAAAAACAGCAAACTAGTGCAAATTCTATGGAGAGTCACATGGAGATATCTCAAAAACTAAAAGTAGGCTTGGCACCTGTAGTTCAGCATCTAGGGTGCTGGCCACATACACTGGGGCTGATGCCTCCAGGCCTCCCAAACAATGACAACTACAAATATATATATATATATATAGCTGGACACTGTGGCAGGCGCCTGTAGTTTCAGCTACTTGTGAGACTGAGACAAGAGAATCACTTAAGCCAAAGAGTTTGAGTTTGCTGTGAGTTGTGATGCCACACCACTCTACCCAGGGTGACATAGTGAGACTCTGTTTCAAAAAGAAAAAAAGAGAACTAAAAATACTCCTACTATTTCATTCAGCAATCCCCACTATTGGGTATTTACCCAAAGAAAAAGAGTTATTTTTATCAAAAAGACATGTGTACTCTAATGTTTTTTTGCAGTGCAATTCGTAATTACTAATAGGTGAAATCAACCCAAGTGTCCATCAATACATGAATGGATTAATAAAATATGGGGATATCATGGAATAGTACTCAGCCATTAAAAAAAAAATAGTGAACTACTATCTTTTGTAACAACCTAGATGGAACTTTAGACAATTTTCTCAGTGAAATATCACAAGAATGGAAAAAACAAACACCATGTGTGCTTACTATTAATTTGGAACTAATGAGTCAAATCCCATGTGCACATGTGGCAGTAAATATCTAATGAAAAGCAAAAAAGCAAGTGGGGGGGAGTAGAACGGGAGGGATAAATTCACACCTAATAGGTTCAATACATATCATCTACGTGGTAAGCTGCTTAAGACTTTGGCTGGAAGAGTACAAAAGCAATATATGTAACTGAAATATTTGTGCCCCCACAATATTCTGAAATTTAAAAAAAATAGCAATTCTGAAATGAAGTTAAAAATAAGCAACAAACTAATAAATAATGCTTTAAAGTAGCTAATGAATTTGATTTCTGCAAAATGGAATAGAAAAATAGGTAAATATATTAAATGATGCATAAATAGAATAATATGTTAGTAATGAATGAAGTAAAAGCAGAAGTTGAAAAAATAAATCAATAATATAATAAAATCATTATACTACTTAGAAAAACTAGAGGAAGTGCATGATTTTTTAGAAAAACAGAATTTCTGAAAATTATGTAAAGAGAAATTTTCCCATTAATTTTAGAAAAATTTAATTAACATTTTAAAGTTTTCCCAGGAAGAAAGTTCCAGGTCAGGAATTTATTACTGGTGAGCCATACCAAACATTGCAGAAATAATATAATCTTACCCAAGCTCATTCGGAAAGTAGAAGCAGCATCTCTTTGTATTTTTGTGAAGTGTGGCAGACTGTATTCTAAGATGCCTTCCTCCAGAGCTCATGATCTACTCCCTGGAAACTGTAAAATGTAATCAAAGTTACTAATTATTACTGACTTTGATATTAAATGTATCAAAGTTACTAATTGACCTTAAAAAAACAGAACCATTTTGAATTATTTAGATGGGTCCATAGAGTACAATGAGCCCTTAGAAGCAAAAGAGGCAGGTGGAGATAGACAGTAGGAAAGACATTGGATCTGAAGTGATGGCGTGCCCCTGACCCAACATAAGCAGGCGGCATCTGGAAGCTGAGAATGACCTCCCTTAACAGCCAGTGAGAAAACAGGGATCTTAGTCCGACAACCACACGAGAAGGAAATAAATTCTGCAACTTCCTGAATTAGCCCGGAGTGGATTCCACACCAGATCCCCAGGCTCTGACACTGTGATTTTAGCTCAGTGAAACCCAGAGCAGAGAAGCCAGCTATATCATTCCCAGTTTTCTTATTTACACAGAATTATGAGATAATAAATTTGTGTCCTTCAAGAGAATAGAAAAACAAATGAGGAATTTATTGCAAGGGTTGCTTCTCCAAGCTTGGATTCTCTCCCACGGTCTGCTGAATTTTGTTTACATTTTCCTCTCCAGGTAGTTGCTTTTTATATTTTATCTAGAGTTCTTTCATTACAATCAGCGGGCTTAGGCCATCTTGGTCAGAACTAAACACAAGCTGTCTATTCCTACTTGACAGAAGCCCGCTAAACCTTCTCATTCAATTCTTGATGTTTCTTAAATTTCTCTTCAGTATTCTCTGTATCTTTATTTCTCCAGTTTTCAAATTTTGGTTCATTTATTCAGGTATTTTTTTTCAGATCATGAATTCCCCCATTTGGTGAATTAAATATGCATTTTAACCCATTGTTTAAAATATCATCAGTTATTTTTGCATTTTTAGAGACTTTATTTGGTTATCACCTTTTAAACTGTCTGATCATACCTGGTTTTCTCCTTATCTTTGGGGTTCCATCTTTTATTTTTTTAATGTTTCTTGCTTATTTTTCTATATTCTATAGCTGTTGGTTCCAGCAGCTGTAGTAGTTATGTGACTGTCTGAATCTTGCTTGGGTTAGTTTGACTCTTCCTGGGATTGGGTTTTGGGTTATAAATTTGTTGGCTGTTCTGATCTACAGGAATTTTGATTTTAAGTTGGGAAGACTTTGCTTCTGTCAGAAGCCAAGAATTCCACCAGCCTAGAAAAGTTGTCCAAATCCCTAAGGGTCCCACCTCAACATGAGAGGAAATTATTTAGCTCAACCACTTCACAGTTGCTTGAAGCCCAACATCTCCCGCTCAGCGTTGCTATCAGCTTCTCACAAAATACTTGCCTTTAAATTCCACAAACCACTCCCAGCCTCAGCCCCAGATCACTGATTTTTGTTTGCCATGTTTGTTTTCTCTGGAGAGGAAAATGGTTTTCTCTAGAGAAAGCTAGCGATCTATCAAAAAAGACTCTCTAATCAAGGACATAATTGTTTCTGTTAACAAAAGGGTCCTTCTGAGCAGCTCATTGGCCATATAGCCAAAAGTTCAATTTTACCTCATTCCCTTCTTTCTTTCACTACTTTTTGTCTATTGTTATTCCTTCTCTCATTTTTTAATTTTCAATGTATACCTTTTACTTCTTCTACCATCATTTAAAAATTGTTATGATAACTTACGGTCAGGGTCCAAAGCAGCTTCACCATCCTGTCCTAGTGCTCTCAGAGTCTTGAAGCCTTTCAAGCCTTTCTGTTTCCCCGGGTGGGACTGCGTCCTCCAGGCAGTGAGAAAGCTCTTTATGTTTGCTTCCACATAAAGATTAGCTACAGAATTGACGATTTTCCCAAAAGGGACAATAATATCTAGAATTATAGTTTACGTTAGGGGCAACATGTTTCATTATTTTCTTCCAAATTATATTAGGTTTGGTGAGTTTGGGTATTAAAAATTATTTCATGTAGCTAAGCTTTATTCCTAGCATTACTCCTTCCTCTCTATTTTGTGAGTTTTTATGAGAATCTGTCTATTTACAAAGGCTTATCAGTCCATAGTAATATGCTGTTAAATGCTATGAATTTCTTTATTTCTAACTACTGGCCCCTTTTATGTGGTGGTGATAAAATATACTTTACACTGGGTATGAGATATTTATTCTTTAAATAAACTGAAAATTTTTTTAATAAAACCACAGAACTGCAGGACAGTTTATGAAATAGGTAGAACTATTAGGGAGCTTTCCTTTAAACCAAGAAATCATGTTATTTAGAAAGAAAACTAATCTTAAACATACTATTTCTAATAAATAATGACTTCTTTATTTTTATGAAATAGCAAAGTATATGAAAATTAATATGGTTGGCGATGTTGGACAGTTGGAAAGTGTCTGGAGTATTCACCTGCCTTATCTGAATTTTACTTAAACTTGTTCTTAAAATCTAATAGTTTTTGCCTCTTTTCTTTTCCTGAACAATTGTCTCCATTTTTCAAGTGTGTAAGAGAAGGACTTACGATGACATCTCATATATTTTGAGTAAAAATTAAAGCTGTTTTCCAAGCCAATAAAAAAAAAATGTTATGATAGAGCACTGTCTGATGAAGAAATCATCCTGCCATTTAAAATAATAAGGCTTATTTTCTTTTTAATATAACCATTTTTTCAAAATTGTACAAAGACACACATAATACACACACACAAATAATTGAATATGCTTCACTTTTAAGTTAATTCTAACTTGTGAGTATTTCCTGTCGTGAAAATTATTTTGAAAGCATGGTATTAATAATGCTCCATAATCTAGTGTAGAGTATCACAAGTCTTGCTGTTGACATTTAAGAGTTTCCCTCACTCAATAGTACCCATACATAATACATACTATGAATATTCTTGACAATTAATCTTTGGACTTATCTCTGATCAAAATTTACTACATAATTCCCAATTACTTTCAAAATGGTGGAGAAAAAAATCTACATTCTTACCAAAAGAGTTTGGTAATATCTTTTACACTATACCCTTTTTAGCCTTTTATTATTTTAAAAAATTGCCAGTCAGATAGGTTTTTATACACAATACATATATGCTTGTGTATTTATGTGTGTATTCATTGTTTTATATTACATTGCCTGTGATAAATTTTTTTGATTTTGGTGATATTTATGTAAATTGTTTATTTGCAAGCTTAGAGTGTCTCCCAATTTCAATTTCTTACATAATACACGTAAACATGTAGAAACATATAAACTTGTTAGAAATGTATACATTACTTCACGCTAGTAGGAAAAATGAAGGATATAAAATGGGGGTGGGGGACAGTTTTTTTGTTTGTTTGTTTGTTTTTGGCAATTTCTGGCTGGGGCTGGATTTGAACCTGCCACTTCCCACGTATGGGGTCGGCATCCTACTCCTTTGAGCCACAGGTGCCACCAGGATATAAAATGAGTTTTTAAAAATAAAACATATCAAGAGTCAAGCCTGGTGTTTCATGCCTGTAATCCTACCACTCTGGGAGTCTGAGGCAGGTGGATTGGTTGAGCTCAGGAGTTCAAGAGGAGCCTGAGCAGGGGCCAGACCTTGTCTCTGTAAATAGTCAGGGTTTGGGGCAGGTGCCTGTAGTCCCAGCTACTCAGAGGCTGGGGTAGGAGACTTGAACCCAAGAGTTTGAAGTTGTGTAAGCTATGGCACCCCAGCACCCTACAGAGGGCAACAGTGTGAGACTCTGTAAAAAAAAAAAAGAAAGAAAGAAAGAAAGAAAAAGAAAGGAACAGAGGGAGGGAGGGAAGGAGGAAAGAGAGGAAAAGAAGGAAACATATTGTTGTGGAAATATTATTCATCATTAAATTAAAAAATTTTATTTGGCATTTGCTTTGCGCAGCTGAAGCCATAAGTAAAAGATATTCTTCCTGAGAATTTTTCTAGTAATACATGGCCATCTTTCCTTTTGTTTTTTTTCTCATAATAAATTAAGGTTTAAAATTTGCTTTGTCTATTAAAATTGGAGCCTAGGACTTTTTGTGTCACTGAAGAGTTTAACCCATTTGCACTGATAATGATCATTTATGTAATTAGATTCATATCTGCTATGTTGTTTTCTAAAATAAACAAAGGGCTCATCATAACTATGAAGTGTACACGTGCATATGTGTATTCAGATCACAGACAACACGGAGCAGGGGAGACCTGAGACTGCAGCTCAGGCAAAGAGTTAAGCAAAGTGAATATTTCTTTGTATTTTTAATTTTTTTTAATTGTTTCAGCTTAATTTGAGGGTACAAATAATTCGGTTACAACTTTTGCATTTGTCAGGTAGAGTCTCTCTTATGTCCTGCCCCCAAGATGTGTGCCACACACCCTAACAAAAACAGGAGACTTCTTATTCTGAGTTTTTAGGATCAGTTTTGGCCCTTTGAAAATATTGAATACTAATTTAGGAGTAACACTTATTTGGAGAAACATAAAACCAATTTTTGGGTTTTTTGGCAAACAACCTTTTTACCTTCAGTTCATTTATGTTCACCGGGCCATGCAACAACAACAACAAAAAAAAAGAAGATAAAAGTTCATGTCAAAGCAATGTATTTGATTTTTTAACCTGCCGAGTTGCCTTTTGTTCCTCAGCAGCAGTTCGTTTATGTGGGCAATCAGAGAACACTGCTCTGTTTCGGCTCCATCCAGGATGAAAGGATACTCATTCTAAAGGTATAATAGGCTCGGTGCCTGTGGCTCAACGGGCTAAGGCGCCAGCCACGTACACCTGAGCTGGCGGGTTCGAATCCAGCCCGGGCCCGCCAAACAACAATGACAGCTGCAACCAAAAAATGGCCTGGCGTTGTGGCAGGCGCTGGTAGTCCCAGCTACTTGGGAGGCAGAGGCAGGAGACTCACTTGAGCCCAGGAATTGGAGGTTGCTGTGAGCTGTGATGCCACAGCACTCTATCCAGGGTGACAGCTTGAGGCTCTGTCTCAAAATAAATAAATAAATAAAGGTATAATAATAAGGATCCCAACCACAGAATATCAAAATGTTGAGTGCTTAACAAAATAGATTCTGAGACATAACTAAGCTTTATAGTGGGTTTGTGTCTATTTGTACATCTGAGTGTGTGTAAATACCCTTGCACATGTGTTGTACAGCAAATCTGTTCTGATAACCAGTTTGTGCTCCTAAGCATCTGCTTTCTCCAAGGAAACAATTTTCAAGGGTTGTGCTTGTGCAGCCTGAGTAGATTTGACTTCTACTGTGCCTTTCTGGGGAGTGACAGTTTTGGTCTCTTTACTGTTGACAGTTTCAGTGGTGCCATAGAGCTGCAAAACCGTGGCTGTGGATGTGCATCCTGGGTCATCTCAAATACATCGTGAAGACCCTATTAGTGTGGAGCGGCCACCAATTCACTCTGTTTTCTGCCCACTTACATTTAGTCAGGGTAATTTTATGAAATATACTCAAGGGAACGTAGACACAATTTTTAAGGAGCACTAAAAGCAAAAGGCACTTGAGAAAAAGACATCCTTTTCATTGCAGTGATTTCTCATTAAAACAATCAATGCTGGCAAGAACATGCTGTATTAAGGTCTGTAGACTTTTAATGCGAGTCCACTGACATCACATATATATGTACAACATTCACACACACAGAGCTAGAAATACATTTCTCACAGGAGATTTCACTCAACCAATAAATATTTGGGGGCATGGTCCACGTGTTGGATAGGATGGCAGATGCGGGGAGATTCACTATTTAACAAGGCAGACACTGTCTCAAGCCTTATGCGATTCATTCTTATGAGGAAGAGTGATAGCAAACAAACATACAGACAAGAAATAATTACAAAAAACTGTGCACAACAATAAAAAGAAAATGAATAGTTTTTCTTCTTTTTTTTAATTTCAGGTTAATATGGCGATACATATGATCGGGTTATGTAAATCGCTTTTTAAGGTTAAAGTCTGCTTTGCAGTTGTGACCTTCCTGCAGAGGTGAAGGTCATATACCCAGATACTCATCATGCCATGTTCCTTGGGGTGGGAATTTACCCAGCCCGAACCCTCCTCCCACCTATTGAATTTAATTTCATTTTCCTCTCATATGAGCATGAATTTGTTAATCCTCTATCTAATTTCAAATTGGATCTAGGTACATGTGATACTTATTGTTCCATTCTTGTGATACTTTGCTTAGGAGAATATTCTCCAAAGCTGCCCATGTTGTTACAAAAGTTACCAAATCTCCATCTTTGCATATGGCTGAACAGTAAATATCCCACAGCGCCCATGTACAACAGTTCACTAATCCATTCATGTGCTGAAGGGCACACGTGTTGTTTCCACATCCTTGGGATTGTGAATGAGGCTGCCATAAATATTCCAGTGTAAATGTCACGTGGTAAAATGTCTTTTTTTTCCTTTGGAGTAGATACCTAGGAATGGGGCTACAGGATCAAATGGTAAGTTTACATTTAGTTCTTTGAGTACACTCCACACTTCTTTCTGTAGAAGCTGAAATAGGTTGCAGTCCCACCAACAGGACTGGATATGTGTTCCCTTCTCTCCACAACCACGCCAGCATCTGTTGTTTTGAGAGCTTGTGATAGGGGCCATTCTCACTGGGGTTAGGTGATATCTCCAAGTAGTTTTGATTTGCATTTTTCTAATGATTAGGAACGATATGTGTTTTTTTGCCATTGGTCCTCATGGAGAAAGTTTCTGTTCATGTCTCTTACTCAGTTTTTAATGGATTTATTGGCTCTGTTCTTGTTGATTTTCTTTAGTTCTTTGTAGATTCTCATTACTAACAGTATTCTATGTAGGAAATATTGGACAAACTCATTTAGGTGTAAGTGATAGAGACAACTGCTTAGACTGACAGATTATGTTCTAATTATTCAGTGAAGAGAGGAGTGAGGCAGTAAAATCTACCTAAGAAAGTACAAAGGTTCTGGGGATGTGTTTTAAGAACTGAAAGAAGTAAGTGGCATGGCGATCATGGGGAAATGGAAAAAGTGAGAAATAAGATTGGAGAAATAAAGTTTTGTTCTATTGGAGGTTGGAGACAGATGTATTTTGTAGGACTCAATAAGAGTGCATTGTTTATTCTGAATACAATGGAGAGCCTTCGAAAGATTTAATGCAGAAAAGTAAAATAATCAAATTTACATTTTAAAATAATCAATGTGATCCCTGTTGTGGAAACTGATTGAATTAGTTAACAGGTAGTAAAAGGGAAAATGGGCCAGAAATGATGGCTTACACTATACTGCAGGAAGACAAACGGAGAGCAGTAAACTGACAAGGAAGTCAGAAAGTATCCAGCCAGGTATGTCTCTTCTTTTTAATATTACATGTCTGCATACTTTCCAAACATCTCTTGTATATTTTGAAGATATGAATTAATAACTCTTATGCATTGAAGTAGGGGATAAGCATGGTGACAGTGTGAAATAACTGATAATTACTTCCAATTTTCTAGCTCGGAGAACTATGGAAATGGTCTTATTGCTCCTGGAAATTGACAAACTTGGGAGAAAAATGTCTGGATAAGGCATTGCAGACAGAAATAAAAAGTTCATCTCACGGAGTTGAAACATGTTCTTTCTAGTTAAGTATCTCAAAAATAGAAAAAAAAATGTATATCTGATGTACTCAATACTAATATGAAACCAGTATATAAACAATTACATGCTTATATAAACAATAAAACACAGAAATAGTCTAACAAGGGGGGGGGGGAGAAAGGAGGGGGGAGGGAAGAAGATTGGAGGGAGGAGAGGGCATTTGGTGGATCTCAGCTAATGTGCAAATGTGTATTCAGCACACTCCTTGGGCAAAGGGCTCTTCAATTGGAACTTTACCTTGAAAGTGAGAACATTGTAACCTAAAAATTTGTACCCTAATATTACTTTGAAATTTTAAAAAATGTTTGATTATTTAAAACACCCAACCACCACTGTTTGATCAGTCAGAAGACATATGGATATTGAGTTGAGAATAGAGTAAGGAACAACAAAAATAAAATGGTATTCAAAACCATAGATTGGAACATCATGTGCATATTATAAATGCATTTTTTTTTTGAGACAGAGTCTCGCTTTGTTTCCCAGGCTAGAGTGCTGAGGCATCAGCCTAGCTCACAAACTAGCAATCTCAAACTTCTACGTTTAAGTGATCCTCCTGCCTCAGCCTCCTGTGTAGCTGGGACTACAGACTCTTCCCCAGGACACCTGGTTAAGTTTTTCTATTTTTGGTAGAGACAGGGTCTCCCTTTTGCTCAGGCTGGTCTCAAACTTTTGAGCTCAAGGAATACTTGTGTCTCAGCCTCCCAGAGTGCTAGGATTACTGGTGTGAGACACTACATCTGCAATACATATAATTTTTAATTATTAAGTCAAACAATCAACAAATAAAAAGTAATGGAAATAAATGTGATCACTGAGATAGAATTTAAGTTAGAGAAGTACTAAGTCTTCATATGGAATATTTGGCCAGCTGTGTCAATTCCATAGGATTTGGCAGAAGGGCGATCACTGATGACCTTGACACCTATAGCTAGGGTAGACAAGTGAAGGTAGAACCTGGTGTAAATGGGCTGGGAAGTGAATGAGAGTTCAAATTCTGCATATATTCCCATAACCAGGAGGCTACACACTTTCAACTCCATTTTCAAACTTTTGCCACCAAATCTTTTTTAGTCCCCAAGTTGAGCTCCAATTTTTCCTGCCTAAACAGAGGATTCTATAATTGATTGTATAATAACTGATATGCTGCTCTGGCAAAAGTATTTCCAGCTAAGAAGGCTTCAGAGGTGATGCCTTCCCACCTGCCATCCATGCCCATGCTGAGTACATGCACTGTGACCAGGGTCTGTTTGTCCTTGAAAAATATATAGAGAGATATTAAATATACCCTTCATAAATGTGTATGTATTAAATACAGACACACACACAGCACTTCCAAAAACAACCTTTATTTTCTTGGTATCATCATCAGATGGTAGCCAAAAGTTACCAGATGCTAATTGCTCACCAAAGTCTATTGACTCCTCTTGGAAAATATTAATTTATTGTTCTTGTGTTAGATTTCTTTCATGCCTGCTTTATATCTCAGACCAAGACTTTGTCCTTTACCTGAAATGACCATTTTACATGCCCTTGAACTTCCTGAAATTTTTAGAAAGGTAATACTATCCTTTGATTTTATTTTATAGATGAACAAATTGAATCACAAAAAATCAGGAGACTTGCCTAAGGTCATTTTTAGTATATAATAATGCTGATATTCAAACTCAAGCTGTTTGGCTCTAAAGTAAGATATGTAACCCATATCTTACATTGCATTTCCATAAAGATGGACTAGTTTAAAAAATTTAAAGGAAAACTATGATGTGTAATTTTAAAAAATTGTAAAATTCACTTTCTAAGTGCTATTGAATCTCCAAGCGTACTAGGAGGATTAAAACAAATGCTACTATCCGTTATATATTACTTTCTGATGTAAGCTAAACTAACCAAAAAGAATCTCCCTTTCTCAATGTCATTCTTATACAATAATGTCTTGAATAGTCCTTATTTTTAAACACTAGTAAAAAATATACATGGGTTACAAAAGTATTGAGACAGACTGTGTTAGGGTCCATTATTTCACTTCCAAAAAATAGCATCCTTACTGATTCACCCAAGCAATGTTCATCAGCTTATTGGTGTTGCTGGGGTTGCCGGGAGGGCTTTATTTGTTTCCATTCACATGGATTTATGTTTTTTGTTTTTGTGCATTTCAATACTTTCATAGTGACCCACATATATTCATGTAGATCATTGGAAAATTAATATAATTTTTCTAATCAAAATTTATGCATTTCCAGACTAAGCATTAGCAAGTAGGAATCAATGAGTCACTAATAATAAAACCGTTATTTAACTTTGTTAAGAGGGATACACAGAAGACATTGATAGACCAAAAAACAAATTCACTATTAAACAACACAAGCTTTGGCAGTGTTTAACCACATTCATTTAAATAGAGCTTCTTCTTCTTCTTTATAGCTTCTGACCAGACTTCTGTTAAAAGCCTGTGACCTTTGGACAAGAGTAAAATATCAAGCATTAGGGATGCTCGAGTCAAGTTTGTTCAGTCAGGAACAAATGGATTCCAGACAAAGTGGTTGGCAAAAATATGCCTTTTCTTTTGCTCTCATTGACTTCCTAAAAATGAAAAGCCCTCTTGAAAACAGGTGGTCCTAAAAAAATCTACAGATAATTAAGCAAAATGAGCCCTGTTGACAGCCTGGCATGAAATGTGAATCTTTAATTACATTTTAATGACAACTCTGACTATTTTACATAACTATGTCAAGAGATATAACATGAAATTAGGGATTATCAGTACAAACTTTAAATGGATTTTTCTCAACATTTATAAAACTGCAAGGAATAAAAAAACATATTTAAAAAATAAATGGCTGGCAGAGGGCCCTTTCATACACATACATGTCAGTGTCTATTAGTCTTATTATCTTTCATAGCACATCTGTAATTGTTAAAAATGTTGTTGTCTTGTTTCAAGGATGGCTGGACTAGAAAAGTTGTTCTGGCTAAAACAATGCCTACAATTAATGCCAACAGAATCCTTGTTAAAATTAAGTAGTCATAATTCTTGAGCAAAACACAAATGAAGATTTTTAACAGTCTCTTTAAAACCTTTGTTTGACTTAATTGGTTAAGGAGTATTAGTTCTGTAGTAAGTTCAGTAAGATTTATAATTCTTGTTTGTGCTTAGTTATGAATGTAATGCTTTAAACTGCAAGTACCCATAATTCTTTCAAGTTCTACCTAAGGTACCTTAAGCAATTTAAATAGATGACTTGAATCAAAGCTTTCCCATAGTGATTTTAACCATCTGTGAAAACATTGTACCTTATAATATCCCTCATTTATCCTAATTAAATCTTATGTAATAAATCATTTCCTTGTCCAATAAAAAAGCTGTGATTTTCTTTCAAGCAAAGGTCATAAATCCTAAGGCATTGGAATGAACATAATTTAATAGGTTATATTTTAACATGGAGAAAAGCATTAAACGCAAGTAAATAATTATGTTCTCCCTTCTAAAGAGTAAATTATAAGTGAAAATATGCTATTGACATATAATATTTTAGTTCAAGGAAAGGGTAAAATAGTTTAAACTTAAGACACACAAGTTTATTTGGTGTTTAGAAAAAAATGAGCTGTATTTCACTTTTCTTTCTGATTTTTAACAACACATAAATTGGCACAAATTAGCTAATTGTTATTCAAAGAGAGAGTATAGTCACAGCCAACCATATGCATATGCAAAGAAGCTCAGCACTTTCCTCTAAACCTAGGGGTCCATCAGCACTGTTGCTGTCAGTAAAGCATGCCACCATCATGTCTGAAATTGACTGATCTATCTCCCTCCCCTCAGATCCTGTCTACTGCTGATTCCTAGTGATTCTATCCCTTACACATATCCTAACTATATCCACTCTTCTCCGTATCCCTCAGCCTTTAGTAAGTTCAAACATTACAATTCATTTTAGCTCATCTACTTTCCTCTATCCCCAAGCCATTCTCCATTCTACAGGCAGTGAGATTTTTAAACTATTAAGCTGATGATAGAATCACTTTGGCATACGTTCTGGCTTAAAAAAAAAAAGAAAGAAAGAAACTACAGGAATATTTACTTCCATGACTGAGAAATTCCCAGTTGTAGATCTTTGCTTAAGAGAAATAAAAATATGTATTTTTTTTTTACATTGTGTAAGCATTGTGTAAGAATATTCATGACAGCTTATTCGTCATAGCCAAAACTGAAAACGGTTCAGGTTTCTATCAGTAGGGGAATGGAAAAACAAACTGTGATAAATTATAGAATGAAAGAACGCTTAGGAATTTTAAAAGAACCGCTGATACACTCACCAGGTCTGCAGCTCAAAGGTAGAATGCCTTACACAAAAGAATACATAATCGGGTATGGCTCAAAGGAGAAGGGCACCAGCCCCATATGCCGTAGATGATGGGTTCAAATCCAGCTCTGGCCAAGAACTGCCAAAAAAAAAAAAAAAATACATAATCGTTAATTTTGTTTACCTGAAATTCTAGAATAGGCAAAAGTTATCTATGGTTTAAAAGAAATGAGAACACTGGTTAATTATGTAAAGGGTAGATTGGGACCAGGAATTGGCTGCAAAGAAGCAGAAAGAGACTTTCTGGGATCACAATGTTATACCCGAAGCGAGTGGAATAGAGAAAACCGGCACACGGAGTCCAAATTAAGCCAGGGTCCTTTATTGATTGGCCGGGCTGAGAGTGGGCTCATGCTTCAAACTCTCATGAGCCCTAGAAGCAAGGGTAGAAACCTTTCATAAGGTGTTTTCGGTAGGCGAGGGGGAATACTTAATGCAAGCCGAATTTCACAAGAGCCAACACCTGGTATGGGGAGTCCTTACAAGAGGAAGGTGGGGTTTTGCAGTTACCACTAAACTCTTCCAGCTGAGCTTCCTGTCTTAAAGGGGGAGCGTTGAAAGCCCTCAACAAGATGGAGTTGGGGCCTAACAATGGAAAGGGCTTCCGCCTTGCATAGGTCAGCTTTATGCATTTACCTATATTCATAGAAAGGTTATGAATTGTGTATTTTGCTCTCTGTACTTAAAAACTTAAAACACTACAAATAACTTTGAACAAATGTTGAACTCTAATATGCCTGCTGACGTCCTTAGCGGTGAAATGTACTGATGTCTTAACAACAACTTTGAAATATACTAACAATATATGATTGAACTATTATAGATCTTGATTGTGGTGATAGAGACATGACTCTGCTTATCAAAGAATAAAGAATTATGTATTTAATCGGGTGAATTTTACTGTGCGTAAATTATACATTAACTGTTCAAACATCTTGAAAGCTAGGCTAAGAGAGGGCTAAATGAACGGATAAATGAATGGGCTAAAGCAAAATATAGCAAAATACTTAGAATTACAGAACTATGGTAGTGGATATTTGGAAGTTTATTGCATAATAATTTTTTACTGGGTTTTGAAATTTTTCATAACAAAATGTGGGAGGTGAAGGAACTATGCAAATCTGATCATAGATCGCATTGTTCTCACACTGGAATGGCTTTCCATTAGTTTTTGGTTTTACTCACCAAAGAATTATACCAAGAATTATTAACATAGTATAAGGTCCCACATGTGTGGCTGTCTCCCTGAGTCTTAGTCTCATGGGTTATTTCCTCCTCACACACCATGATCTAATCATATTCTTCTTTGCCCACTTTTACCAAGTAACAGACCCTTTTGCTCAAGGGCTTTGTCATTAAATAATGGTGCAAATGTCTTTGTGATTTTCTGTCTACTGCTCCAGTAGTTTTAAAAAGCCATTAGCTCACAGTCCACTGGTAGTTCCCTGGTGAATACTCCCAGACCTAGCACTTGACAGAATGTGAATACTCCATAAAATACATATCAAAACACAACTGGAATCTGACTACAGAAATAGGTAGTCCCTTGACTTCTTTACAAAGTGAAATTGTGAATTATTTATGTAGTTTAACCATGATTTTTTATTATCTCCTCATGTCTTAGAAGTGTAATGATTTCAGCAAAGATAATAAAGTCATAGCACATATGGCAACAGAAAAATACCAATTTTTAAAATTATCAATTGGCAAACTATCTTGGTTTTTCTTGTTATAAAAAAATAATTTTTAGACATGTTTAACTGATTATAAGTTTTTATTTTAATATTTTAAGGAATATTTAAAGAAGTATTTACTCAATTTTCATTTTACTTTCTTGTTGCTGATTATAATGTCATTAAAGAACAAATTTTCATTTTTGACATGAAATAAAAAATGTTTTCTTCCAGAAAACAGAAAGGAAAAGTTGGAAGATGCCTGCTTTTTGGAATAACCAGAATAACTATAAAGCTCTTGTAATTACAGTGTTAGAGCAACCGCAGGATAATGGTTGATTTAAATTGCTCTGTTAGCTGTCTCAGTGTTACTGGTACTGATTAGCATTTGAGTGATATTTACCACTTATTTCACTAAAACAGTGGTTCTCAACCTTCCTAATGCCTCCTAATGCTGCAACCCTTTAATAGGGTTCCTCAAGTTGCGGTGACCCCCAACCATAAAATTATGTTTCTTTGCTACTTTGTAAGGGTAATTTACTACTGTTTTGAATCATAATGTAAATATCTGATATGCAGCATGTATTTCCATTGTTAGAACAGGGTCGGGACTCACAGGTTGAGAACTGCTGCACCAAAAGAATGAAGGAGAGGAATGTCATTGTCCACTTTTCAGATACATACATAAAGAAATTAGGTAAGCAAATACTTCTCTTTCATAATACCCAGAAAACAACAGACATAAGAGTGAGAGAAGAAAGAATAAATGTGAAGAATTGTGCAATAGATTCCCATTGAAATATACAAAAGGATAAAGACAGTTTTGAGGTCATGTACTTATAAGATTTTACTAACCTATAAATGTGAAGGGTTAATATTTTTATAACATGTTAATTTTTTTTAAGTTTTATAATATTTCACATGTTGGTTTAGAGGAAAAAAATCAGAAAAAGCCTTATCTCACCTAGGAAGTCCCCACAAAAGAACTTGCCATTGGAAGTATTAAAAATTATGCACAATTTAGTTCTCATTGCAACTGCCTTTAATAACTACATATTTTTCCACTGGGTGAAAATTAGGTGCAGAAAGAACATTTAAATTGAGCACTTAGCTATGCAGGTTAAGTCCCAACAGATTTCAGCTGGAACTGCATGAAGGCACCGCGTTTAACCTAGTGATTTGAGGTGAAAGAAACTGGAAATTAAATTTGCAGATTTAAGAATAGAGTATAAGGTATTTTCCCAATGTAATTTCCTTTTATTCCTGTATTTTTTTAGTTATGAGAAAGAGCAATAAAGGAAGACATCAGTTCTCAAGCAAATAATCCCTTCTATTGAGCCTGCTAACCATACAGTTAATTTACTTTTTTCTTCTCATAACAACAAAAACTTCATTAGAAACAAGGTTCATGTTCTCATACAAATCTTTACTTTCATTATACTGCATTTTCAAGAAAAACAAAGAGAAAGAAAGGCGTTTACCTTGAAGTATTTTGTAATGGTCTACTAAAAACCTCCCAGAATAGCATCAAACTGTGATTTTATTAAAGTCTGGATTTTGTTGAAAGGTCTTTGCCCAGAAAATTAATTTTGCAGTTTCTCCAATGTGATCAGACTCAAGAATGCTAACTTACTCTGAATTAAATTAACGACAGACTAGAATATAAAACAGAATACCAGTTTACTCATTTATGATGCGAATTATGACTTTAACCAGAAAGCACACATCACCATGATAAATATGAAAACTACAATAAAATATTACTTATTCAAGGAATTAACACCAGAAATTTGGATGATTCTTAAGGAGCTTCTGTTAGTCTAGAGACCATCCTTTCCTAAAAAGACGCAGTCTTGGTAGACAATATTACTCCCAGTCATGGGTCAAAATATTCTTTCTCCTACCAAACTCTGTGCACATTGACAATTCTATTTATGTTCATTGTTTTTCAGGTCCATATGGTGAAAAATAAACCTTTTTTCAAATGTGTCCATAAAGCTTATTTGATCACAGTCTACTTCAAAGCAGTAGTCACTGAATTGATTGTGTATTTTGTACTTCATCCACTAAGTCAGTGGTTCTCAACCTTCCTAAAGCTACAAGCCTTTAATAGGGTTCCTCCTGTTGTGGTGACCCCCAACCATACAATTATTTTTGTTGCTACTTCATAGCTTTAATTTTGCAGCAATGAAAATAATTGTATGGTTGGGGGTCACCACAACAGGAGGAACCCTATTAAACGCTCATGGCATTAGGAAGGTTGCAAACCAGTGCTGTGAGTGTTGAAAGAGATTTTTTTTCTTACTTCCCTAAACGATCTGATTCCACATCCAAGTCCCTTAAAAGAGGGTTTTGGAGAAACATCTACTATCTGCTCCTATCCCAGACACATCTTTATTCATAGAAAATCCTCTGGTCTCTGTAATCAGATTTAGTTTGGAAGAAACCTTGTTCTTGGCTGGTGTTGACACTGTTGTTTCTGACTAATTTTACTCCATGTAAGCTTCAAGTGAGCCACAGAGAGGATGATTAGAGCAAAGGAGTAGCGTGAACTACCAGAAAGATACCAGGTGTAACAAGAAAGCAAGACACGGCATAGGCTCTCTCTAATGAGGAATAGCATTTCTGTAATTTATTTTTTTCAATTCAGATTAATATGAAGGTACAAATGATTAGGTTACATTGTGTTTCTAAAGTAAATTTCAAGTTTTAGTTCATCCCTTCATTCAGGGAGTGCACTGTATACATTGTGACTTTTTGAAATGTATTAACAGTTGCCCCTTATTCACATTAATTATTAATATTAATTTTATATATTCATAATAATATAGTAATATTACTATATTATATAGTGTTAGTATTATATAAATATTCCTCAGCTAGAATTTTGAGAAATCTGGTTAAACCGAAGTTAATAATTTAGTGGGTGGGCACATGTCTATAGCTCTAACAGACAAAGCATTGTCAAACGCAAGTCTGTTTCACTATGAAATTCTGGTTCTGTAGAACACCTACTCTAACAGGCAATGGAATTGATATTTGGGAGATAAGATTTAAGTGTTAAACATTCCTGTTCAAATATAAATGCAAAATTAATTCATGTAATATATAAAAGGCTTTGTGTCTACTTTATTACTGCTCTTCCTAGTAGGGAAAATTATACAGTTGATTGGAGGAGAAGCTGTTGGGAATCAGATTGTAATATTAATAGCAAATAGGTGATATTGATATCAGAAAGAAGATATAACCCTTGTGTCAGTGTTCCTCGAAGTGTGATATGTAAACCACCTATACCGAAACCTGAATGACTTTACAACGTTGTAAGTTCCCCCCACTCTCTGTAGACTTAGTGAAGCAGAATCTTTGGGGATGGGCCATAGGAGTCTGGCTTTTAGATAGACACACCATGACATTTCTATGTACGTTTGAGTTTGAGAATTATTGAATTAAGTTTTCTGTTTACCTTTTAAAGAGACCACATTTAGGCTCAAAACATTTTGGAAGCCCCCTAAAAACTTTTGTAAATATTATGCAAGCTCCAAAATATAAAAGTATCTCCAATATCCCTCTAGTTCTGCCAATCACATTATACCCAAAAAGGTCTTTCATTTACATAATCACACACATCAAAATCTTAAACAATGTACACTACATATACTAAACAGGAAAAAATATACATTCTTATTTCTTTTGTATTGTCCTATTTCTATTTTCTTAAGGAGACTTACAAATTTGATTATTTGTCAAAAAGCAAATAAATCAACTTGCTGGACATATCAGAATAACCTGAAAGAAAATGAGACACTGGCCAATTTAAACCTTTTTATTTAGTGTTTACATAAATTAAATCGAAGTATTTGTGTCTTCCTATCTTTAATGTTAAAGCTTTGTAAGTTCAGATCTCCACAAACTTAACTTTGTATACATGTCACAAAAATAAATGTCCTTTCCATTCCTCTCCTTCCTTAGAATATTTATAAACATAACCCTCTAAATATTTTAAAATTATTTGATCCTCCTGTGTTACAGTCAGAATATTTGTGACTTTTACATTGGCGGGGCGTCGTGGAGGTAGGGTTGACCAAGGTGCTCCTGTGTCTCCGCTCAAACCTTTAATTATTGTTAGTTTCTCTAATATCATTTAAATAAGGTCTTTGAAATGAATATTTTCTATAGTTCTCCATATTGAAATGAAAAAAGCATGTTGTAGAAGTATAAAAGATACTTCTCAAACGTACAATTTCTTAAAATTTTGATTCTAAAAAAAGTGATTTAATGTTTAAGAGGTCTAATATTTTTCTATTATTCAAAAGACTAAGAAGCCACTTTCTGCAAATCTCAGAGGGAAGGTTTTATCTTGTAGGTGTACTCCAGATAGACACGTTGAATTTTTAATAGGACAAATGTCCTGGACAACGTTCTAGCAGCTTAAATGCATAAAGCTTGTCCTGGGTGTATTTCTTTTTTTTTTTTATTGAATCATATCTGTGTACATTAGTTCAACCATAGGGTACAGTGTGGGGGCTTCGCATGCAATCTGAGATATTTTTATCAACCTGATTGACATACCGTTCATATTTTCTCGTTTACTATATGAAAACATTTTTGATCCGTATTTAGAAGTTTTCTCCTGACCCTTCGAATATGTACCACATATGTGATCTCACCCTTTGTCCCATCTTCCTCTCCCCTTTCCCTGTCTTCCTGTGCAATAAATGGG
>CAUYON010066501.1:0-21220 GCA_963573935.1 Arctocebus calabarensis | reverse complement strand
TTAACTTTTTTTTTTTGTCATATTTTTTTTTTTTTTAAATTAATTGGCCTGATATTTGTGTACCCCTGCCAGCTTTTTTTTTTTTTTTTTTTTTGAGATCTTGGGTAGAGTCTTTTGGCATCATCATACCTAACGGCAGCCTCAAACTCTTAGGGTCAAGAGATACTCTTGCCTCAGCCTCCCAAGTAGCTGGGACTACAGGTGTATGCCACCATGGCTAGCTTTTCATCTTTAGTAGACATGGGGTCTCATTGTTGCTCACCAGCTTCTTTTTTTTTAATGATTACTATTTGCATGGTATATATTTTTCTACCTCTATACTTTAGCTTCCCTTTGTTTTTATGTCTAATATGTGTTTTTGGTAAATAGCATAGTTTTGGTCATTACTGTTTGTATTTTTCAATCTATTTTCATAATGTCTTTTAAAAGGTGTTTTTAGTTCATTTACATTTGTTATAAATCTCTATGATTGCATTCAGATCTTTTATCTTGTTTTTTTATTTGTCACGTTTCTTATATTCATTTGTTCCTCCTTTCTTGTTTTCCTTTGGATTCATTGAGCATTTTCTAGAATTTCATTTGACTTTTTAGCTATATATAAATTTTTAGTGCTAGCTCTAGAAATTTAAATATTTGTCCATCACATATCACAATTTATACTAGGTAAGAAACTCTTTACATGTTTCATACCAGTATAATGGTATTTACTTCCACTCCCTTCCTTTGTTTTATTGCTATACTATATTTTATTCCAATTATTTTACACATTTCATAACATATTATTACTATATGTTTAAAAATAGTAAATTTTTAAATAAATTTTAAGAAGTATTTGTTATATTTACCCACCTATTTATATTGTTTTGTACTTTTATTTTTTTACTCCTTCTTTAGTCTCTGGCCTTCTATCTGGGATCATTTTCCTTCAGTTTTAAGCTCTTTAATTTATTGTAGTACAAGTCTGCTGGAAAAATTTCTCTTGACTTTCACTTCTCTAAGCATGTATTTACTTCATATTTACTTATTTATTTATTTATTTATTTTTGCAGTTTTTGGATGGGGCTGGGTTTGAACCCGCCACCTCTGACATATGGGGCTGGCACCCTACTCCTTTGAGCCATAGGCACTGTCCTTCATATTTTCTTTTAAAAGTCATCTTTACTAGATATAAAACTCTATGTTAATTAATTTTTTTCTTCAGCACTTTAAACATGTCATTCATTCCATTGTCTTCTGTTTTCATTATTTCTCATAAGTCAATTGTATTCTAATTTTTTCTCCTTTGAATAAAATGTGTTTAATTTTTCTACCTTTTCTTAATGTTTTTCTTTTATTGTTTGCAGAGTTGACTAGGTATTTTTTTTTTAAATTTTGTTTTGTTTGTGTGTTTGGTTTTTATACCTTTTGGTGTTTATTGACCTTCTTGAAATTCAGGCTTACAATGTTTATATAAATTAGAAAAATTTTTGGCCAGTGTCACCTCAAATATTGTTTCTTCCCTATCTTTTTTCTTTCTTTCTTAAGGAAATTCAGTGATACTTCTGTTATATTGCTGGATATTGACTCATTGGTCCCTGATCCTTTTTTATGCACTTGGATATTTTGGCTGCTTTCTTCTGGTTTGTTCAGTCTTCTTTTAAGAACACCCATCAAATTCCTCATTTCCGATTGTATTTTTTAATGCTAGAATTTCTGTTTGGTTCATTGTAGTGTTTTCATTTCTCTGCTGAAATTGTCTGTTTTTTTCTCTCTTGTTTCATCTAAATCAGTATGTTCTTGAAATTCTTTACCTATTTGCTGTAATTATTTAGAAGTTTTTGTCTGCTATGTCAACTGTGAGTCTGTTCCTTTTGCTGTTTGTTCTCCTACTTATGAATCCTGTTTTTCTACTTTTTTCCATGTCTAATAATTTTTGATTATTTGTGCTTTCAACAGGGCTTTGCAATAAGAGCTGTGAAGCTCTCCTTATTTTCTTATACCATCTATATCTTTCCATATATTGCTTCGGGGTAAAAGTGGGAAATGAGGTAGTAATTGGAAGGTGGGAATAACTAGCTTTGTGTTTGGGACTTCTCTAGATTCTGTTCCCCCACACTAGCTGAAGTGTCATTATTAAAAATTTGATTTCTTCTTGTTTCGACAACGTTCCTTCATCTAGGCCAGACTTACTCCTCTTTCTGCTTGTCGCCTAGACTTGATATCTGCCTGTAGTGATAATAGTGGATGCCAATCACTGTGAATACAGTACTTTACTCATTAGGGTTTCTCCCCATCCACATATCTTCTTGCCTTTTAAAGAATTAATTTTTTTCATTTTTTGGTATTAATTTTCATTATTATGGATATGGTGAGAGCAGTGGTCTCTGTAGCCTTCTGCAACATATCTAGAATTGAAAGTCATTTTTATTTTTTAAATTTCATTTAAAAAAATATCTGTTGGCTTTGACATTCATTGCTGAAACATTATTATGAAGGGAAAGTAGCTCTAAATCTCATGACTACTGTTTGTGGGAAAACAATGAAAGGACTTAGAAAGAATCTTTGGTTTAGTAAAGCTTCTATGCATAGTTGACTATTTGCAGAGGAGACGGAATTTGCTGGGAAGAATTAGGCAACTAATCACCATTAAAATTGAGGTATATGATAGTCTTTTAGTCTATGAAGTACTCTTAATGATTTCTAGGATCAATGATTTTTTTTACCCCTTACAAAAAGGCTTATCTTTAGTATCTAGAAATCTTGCTAAACTTTATTGTTTGTCCTTTATCCTTTGGTTTTTCAGCTTGCTTCCCTTTAATATCTTCTTCTTGATGGTACAGAGTAACTTACTAATGTCTTATGGCTTTTCTAAGTTCCTTAAAGCTTCAGGCTTTTGTGTACCAAATATTAATGCTCCATTCTGATATTTCATAAAGCTCAAGAGTTCATGGAGGGCACTGTTAGAATCACATTTGTTGTATTCTGTTTACATTTGTTAGTCTCACACGTTCAGGTCTAAACAACATTGTTTAGTTCATTTAACCTTATTTATTTATTTATTTGAGACAGAGTCTCACTTGGTCATCCTCGGTAGAGTGCCATGGTATCATAGCTCACAGTAAACTCAAATTCCCGGGCTTAAGCGATTCTCTTGCCTCAGCTTTCCAAGTAGATGGGACTACAGGCATCTGCTACAGCTATTTTTTTTTTTTTTGAAACAGAGTTTCACTATGTCGCCCTCGGTAGAGTGCTGTGATGTCACAGCTCACAGCAACCTCAAACTCTTGGGCTTCAGCAATTCTCTTGCTTCAGCCTCCCAAGTAGCTGGGACTACAGGTGCCCGCCACAATGCCTGACTATATTTTTTGTTGCAGTTGTCATTGTTGGTTAGCTGGCCCAGGCTGGGTTTGAACCCACCAGCCTGGGTGTATGTATCTGGCGCCGTAACTGCAGTACTGAGCGGGTGCTGAGTGGGTGCTGAGCTGCTCAGCTGTTTTTTTAGAGATGAGGTCTTACTCTGGCTCAGGCTGGTCTTGAACCTATGAGTTTAGGCAATCCACCCACCTCTGCTTCCCAAGTGCTGGGATTACAGGTGTGAGCCAGTGTGTCTGGCAATTTTTTATTTTTAAATATTATGAGTATATAGTAGTTATATCTTTATAGGATACATGTGATGTTTTGATATTGGCATGCAGAGTGAATTAATCAAATGGAGGTAACTTGAGTCTTCATTACCTTAGGCATTTATCATTTCTTTGTGTTAGGAACATTCCAATTTCACTCTTTTAATTATTTTAAAGTATAGCCTTATTGGTGATTATAGTCACTTTGTTGTTTTATCACATATTGTTCATTTTGTCTAACCATATTTATCTTTATCTGCCCCCCTCCTTAATACTCTTCTCAGCTTCTGGTAACAATCTTCTACTCTCAGTCTCCATAAGATCAATTGTTTTTAAAATTTAGCTCCCCTGTATGAGTGAGGACATGTGAGATTTGTCTTTGTGTGCTTCTCTTATTTCACTTAATGTAATGTTCTTCAGTTATCTCCATATTGTTGCAAATGGCAGGATTTCATTCTTTTTTGTGGCTATGTAATATTCCACCATGTATATACCACAATTTTTTTGTGTGTGTGTGTGTAGTTTTGGTCAGGGGCTGGGTTTGAACCCTATATCACCTCCAGCATATGGGGCCAACACTCTATTCCTTTGAGCCACAGGTGCTGCCCCACAATTTCTTTATCTATTAATTCATTGATAGGCACTTAGTTTGATTCCCAATCTTGACTATTATGACTAATCCTGTAATAGACAGGGGAGGACAGATACCTTTATTATATACTGAATTGCCTTATTTTTTTATTTTTAT
Source organism: Arctocebus calabarensis (assembly GCA_963573935.1). Lineage (NCBI taxonomy): Eukaryota > Metazoa > Chordata > Mammalia > Primates > Lorisidae > Arctocebus > Arctocebus calabarensis. Next base: position 16,870 of record CAUYON010066501.1, on the reverse strand, counting down.
TTTTTTTCAAGACACAGTCTTACTTTGTAGCCTTCAGTAGAGTGCCAGTGCCATGTCATCATAGCTTACGGCAACCTTTCACTCTTAGGCTTAAGTAATCCTCTTGGCCAGCCTCCCAAATAACTGGGACTACAGGTGCCTGCCATAACACCAAGCTGTTTTTTTAGAGACAGGATCTCACTCTTGCTCAGGCTGATTTCTAACTCCCTGAGCTCAAGCAACCAATCCACCTGCCTAGGAGGATGGTGGGAGGATTACAGGTCTGAGCCACTGTACCCTGCCAAGAATTTTGCCTTATTTTGGTTGTGTACCTAGCATTGGGATTTCTGGGTCATATGGTAGTTCTACATTTAGTTTTTTTAGGAACCTAAATACTGTTCTTCATACTGTTGTATTAATTAATGTTCTCCTTCTGATCCTTGCTAGCATTCATTATTGCTTATCTTTTTGGTAAAAGCCATTTTAACTGTGATTAGGTGACATCTCATTATAGTTTTGATTTTAAGTTTTCTGATAACTCACAATATTGAGCATTTTTCGTATACCTGTTGGCCATCTTTATGTTTTCTTTCGAGAAATGTCCGTTTAGAAACTTTGCCTTTTTAAAATTAGATCATTCGATTTTTTTTCCTGTTGAGTAGTTAGAACTCTTTATATATTATAGTTGTTAATTCCTTTCCAGATGGGCAACCTGTAAATATTTTCTCCCGTTCTGTGTCTTGTCTCTTCACTTTGTTAATTGTTTTCTTTGCTTTGCAGAAGCTTTTTAGCTTGATATAATCTCATTTGTTCAATTTTGCTTTGGTTGCATGTGCTCTTAGGGTACCACTCAAGAAATCTTTCCCCAGACCAATGTCCTTAAGTGTTTCCTCAGTGTTTTCCTTTAGTACTTTCATAGTTTCAGGTCTTAAATTTAAGACATTAATCCATGTTGACTTGACTTTTTACATATGGCAAGAGGTAAGGATATAGCTTCATTCTTTAGCTTAAGGATACCCAGTTCTCCCATCACTATTAAAGAGACTGTCCTTTCCTCACCTTTGTCAAAGATAAGTTTGCTGTAGATGTGTGGATTTATTTCCAGGTTCTCTATTCTGTTCTATTGCTTGTTTTTTTTTTTTTTTAGAGACAGAGTCTCAGTTTGTTACCCTCAGTAGAGAGCTGTGGTGTCACAGCTTACAGCAACCTCCAGCTCTTGGGCATAGGCAATTGTCTTGCCTCAGTCTCCCATTTAGCTGGGACTACAGGCACCTGCCACAATGCCATATTTTTTTGTTGCAGTTTGGCTGGGGCTGGGTTTGAACCCACCACCCTTGGTATATGGGGCCAGCACCCTATTCACTGAGCCACAGGCACCACCTTGATGTGTCTGTTTTTATGCTAGGACCATGCCCTTTTGGTTACTAGAGCTCTGTAGTATGATTTGAAGTCAAGTCATGTGATTCCTCCCCATTTTGTTCTTTTTACTCAGGATGGCTTTAGCCATTTTGGATCTTTTGTGGTTCCATACAAATTTTAGGGTTATTTTTTCTATTTTGGTGAAGAATGTCATTGGTATTTTGATGGAGCTTGGATTGCATCTGTAGATTTTTGAGGGCAGTATAGACATTGTGGCAATATTGATTCTTCTACTGCATGAGCATGGACTATCTTTCCATTTTTGTGTGTGCTTTTTAATTTGTTTCATCAATATTTTATCATTTTCATTATAGAGATCTTTCATAAACTTGATGATTGCCTTACTTCATATTTACCAACTTTATATATAACAATCCTGCCTTTAAATAATATTGCATTTATTTTGTCTCATTTGTGATAATTTCTTCAATGTCTTTTGTTCATTGTGAATTGGAATATTTTACTTTCAATATAATAATTACTTTTATACTTCTTTTATTCTGTCATTTAGGCTTTTACCACCCACTAGAAATTTTACTAAAGACCTATATAATTATTTTTTGTGAATTTTTAGTTAATAGGCTAGTTGTCTAATAGTTGCCATTATTGAATACAATCAAATGGATTTAAGTTATTATGAATTGGATCCTTTCTTCTTTCCTTCCTTCCCTCCCTCCTTCCCTTCCTCTCTCTCTCTCTCCCTTTCTCCCTCCCTTCCTTTCTTCACAGGCAGGTCTTAAACTCTTGAGCTAAAGAAAACTTCCCTCCTTGGCCTCCCAGAGTGCTGGGATTACAGCCATTGCACCTGGTTTCTTGTGTATGCATCAGGGAAGGGCTGACTCTACCCTAGAGTATGCCATGGACTGTAAGAAATACAAAATACATTTTTTGCACATCCACCCTTATACTTGGATTGGACATTATATATCATTTGTAAAGAATATACATATTTCTTGGGTGGTGCCTGTGGCTCAAAGGAGTAGGGCGCCCACCCCATATCCGGAGGTGGCGGGTTCAAACCCAGCCCTGGCCAAAATCTGCAAAAAAAAAAAAAAAAGAATATACGAATATATGTATTTCTTGAGAGAAAGTTTTCAAAACTTATGTGATTTTTAAAAATTGGGCAAGAGTCTGTATAATTTATACACAGACTGTTTAATTTATACAGAAGTGAAGTTTATTTAACTCACAGTTCTGGAGGTGATGAAGTCCAAGAGTATGGTTCTGGCATTTGTTTGAGAGTCATCCCATGGTAGAAAGGCTGAAGGCAGAAGTGTATGACACAGAGACAGGGGAGCAGGCTGAACTCATCCTTTCTTTCTTTCTTTCTTTCTTTCTTTCTTTTTTTTTTTTTTAAGGATATTAATGTTTCAATCACTAACCCACTAACTCTCTAATAACTAACCCACTCTGTGATAACACCATTAATCCATTCTTAGGGCAGAGATCTCATGACCTAATCATCATTTAAAGGTTCTGGCTCTTAACACTGTTAAAACTGGCAATTCACTTGCTGTATGAGTTTTGAAGGGGATAGTCAAATCACAGCAGTAAGTATGATTATACTGTCAATAAGTTATGAGAGAAAGACTGTCCTACTTGAGATCTACTATTAGATTTAGTTCAAGTCTAATTCTACTAGGAAAATAAGTTTTTTAATTTTGTAGTTTGTTTTGCTTTCTTTTCTCTTTTCATTCCTTCCTCCACCTGTCCTATTTCCTAATCTTTATTAATGCTGTTCTGAGAATGGCAGTATGACTTCATACTGAGCCTCAGAGTCAAAGCACTCTATAATGTCTTATTTGACAATGTGAATGTTACTTTCTTGGAATTATTATTACTAATATTGCTTAATATTTCGATGCAGTAATCATCTGTTTTCTTTTCTGAATGTATTTATCTTCATTCTTTACAGATTTTTGTTTCTAATCTTTATCTTAAACATTGTTATTGTTATTAAATTTTAAGCCTTTTAAATTCTGTGAAGGCACAAAGTGGAAACCTAATTAACACATGTAAAAACAAGAAAGAGAACTACAAAATGCATGCTAAAAAATGCATTTCAAAGTAGCCGTTTGTCTTGGATTTCTTTTGTTTTGGTGTTAAATACAACTCCAAAATTTGTCAATAGTAGTAACTCTTTGTAAATATAAAAAATTGAAACAATATGACCAAAATGGAGAGTATAATTTTTTAATGAAAATTAAAGTTTTATTCAAATAAAATAAAAAAAATGAGAAAATGATTTCACTAAAATAAATTTGTTTTATTGTGTTACGTTGCCTTAGCCATGAGGGTGAGTTTTGAAATATTTGTTTGATTACACTCTGGATAACATTAGATTAAAGAATGTGAATGTCCTGTATTTCTGGGAAAGGATTACCTTCTGAACTTTATATCTCGATTCTTTTGGAATAGGGATGGGTGGAAGTTTTTACTAATATGGTGTAGCTTCTTGTATTTACCTCATAAACCAGTCGAGTATGTTGTGTGTGTGTGTGTGAATGTGGAATAAGTAATCAGTTGTGGCAAATGACCTAATTGGGCGCACAAAGAATTCATTTAGACAGTTGAAAGAACATAGAATATTTCATTTCAAATTTATGGAGGTTAAAAATGAGACTAATTATTACTGGCCTATCTGGAAAATAAATTTTATTAATGAAAATAACTAAGTCTGAGAAATCTTTGTTGAGTTCTTTGTCTCTGATTCATTCCATTGGTGGCCTATAGAGGGCAATACATGTATAGTAAATATAACTTTCTATTTTCAGTTTTCACTTAAAGTTATTTAGTCATTTTATCTAAAGTCAAATGAGATGACGTAGGTTCTGAGTTTTTATTCATATATTCTATGATATATCATAAATATTAAGATTGTTATCTTTGTAATATTGGGTCAAAGTAAAAGATAGTTTGAAACTAACATTATTTTCTATGTACAATGAGTTTTTCATTGCAGCAACATTGCTTTGTCATTCTTTTCTGAGGACTATGAAAAAAGGCTTAAAGAGATTTTGAGTAGATATAAGTAAAACTTCTCAAGGGTTTTTATCCTGGACTGGTTCAGTTGATGATGTAGTCTTCAATCTATATATGTGTGCTAGTCTTATCTTTCCTGAGTTGCCAGAGGATCCTGAGTAATCCTTGCTACTGAACAAACAAAAAAGGGTAAAGGGTTTCTTCTTATTGGAGATATTCTGTGAATTTAAAATGCAAAGAAAATAATTTTAGTTCCTTTTATCTTTGATACAAGGTACTATGATATAGTGAGAACTAGTACAAACTTATAAGATGCTTTTCCTCTGGGCTAAGAGGATCATTATATCATCAGGATAGGAATGGGAAGAGATTATTAGATGTTCTAAAGAGATTACTGGATGTTGTGAAATCATCCCCTGTTTCTCCTCACAATGTAAACTGATTAAGCCACATGCCTTGTCATCCTGGGATTTTAGTGTTTCCTTCTATAAATTAGAGATTCTTAAGTGTTACCTTTAATGGTTGTGTTTTGCTTTCAGATTTTATGAGATTCTTAAGTGTACAAGGGATGCTTATATTTTGTGCACATGCTGTTGAATAATTAGATAATATGGCTGTCATTTTTTAATGGTGTCTAATTGTCAGTAATGGGGAAGCTGAATAAATGAACGTTATTCTGAAGAAAAAATTTTGTGTAAAAGCTAATTTTTACCAAAAATGTTAACTAGGAAGCCTTTTTCTCCTTTTCCAAGAATGTTTTAATGATATGGTATAATTATTTGGTATAATATAGGCCAGATTGAGAATTAAGTAATTTTAATGTGAGGTAGTCTGGATATGTTTAGTAAAAGAAGTATAACTATTATGTTCATGAGAGTATAATTGTAATGATCAAGGGAAAAAGTCACTTTTATTAGTTTGCCTTCAAATTTTGGTTTTTTACCTTTTTTCTGGGATTTGTAACCTCTAATCAATTAAAGAAGCTCTCTAAACATTAGTTTCTTCTTTAAAGTGAGTATAACTAAAGTATTTACCTTATAGAGTTGAGACTTAAATAAAATAATCTAGATTGTGAGTTTGGTATAGTACCTGATGCATGAAGAGCATTCACAAACATTATCATTATTGGATTCTTTTTAATAATTTTTTTAAAGATTCAAAAGGTGGCAGAAGGAGGGAGGGCCTGAGGTGGGATCTCACCTAACCTACACATTGTGAAGAGTGTATGACACTCCCCCTAGATGAGGGGCTCTGCTACAAATGGAGCTTTACCCTGGAAGTGAGAACAATGTTACCTGTACCCTCATATTAATTTGAATAAAGTTGTTTTAATAAACAGGATGGTAGAATTTTTCTCATTTAAAAGATAATGTGAAAATTTCAAATACCTTTGAGGAATCTGAAACAAGAGTATATTTGCAGGGATTTTTAAAAGACTGTGAATAACACTAACTCTTAGGAAATCTGTGGGGATCTGTGAAATTTATTTTAATAACAAGGATTGTGGATTTTGTGTTATAGTTCTTCCTAAGGTGGTTAGAGTCATTAAATCATTTGGGGAACCTAGAAGATCAGTGTGACAGAAATTTACATCAGCATCAAGTAACCAGACACTTAAATCTGAGATGCTTTTCCTTCTGGAACATTTAATAATTATTCACAAATGATCTTGATGGAACCTATAAATGAAAAAACATTCTAACAGATGAAGATTCCAATCCTGATATTAAGGGATGAAGGACCATGGGAAAAAATGTAGTGGTTGGGTAAGTCCTTGAAAAGTTGTTAACTTGGGTAAGGGAAATACCAGTATCTCTGTGGTCTTTCAGGGACAAAAGACATCTTTTGCAGTGTGTAGTGTTTGAGACAAGGTATAAAGTGAGTGACCTTCATAGCTGTCTGGCTCCACCTCCAGTTTTCCTAGGGAGAGTCAGTCAGCATCGCTTTAGTGTTTACCAGTGGGAAGCAAGGAAATGATGGCTGAAGCAAGGAATGACTGTTATTTCTCACCAACAGACAGGTACACACCACTTCCTGAAATGATTCAGCAGTTTAGAGTTGAGAGCTGTGAGACTTTGTCAGTTACACACGGGGAGCACAGGACCCAGGAGGGTCAGGTCTGTGGAAATACTTCTGGGATTACTGTATTCCCTCCTGCTTTGAATCACAAGCTGATGTGCAATTGTAGGCTTTTTCTTCTTTTTCCCCTCTTAACCCTATCTGCAAGGTTCCATGACTGTTTGTAATAGAGTATTGTAGGCAGCAGCAGGTAAAAATTTATAGGTGCTGGGAATTGAAGAAGAATGTAGGTGTTTCATGTATCCCATCAATGCTTCCAGTTTTAAAAATGACATTATTTTATTCTACCCTCACTTGCTGGAAAAAACAGGCCCCTTGTCTGGATCTTTTCCTTTTAATGATTTCCATGTAAAGGCTTTTACTCAGACTCTGACATGACTGTCAGAACACACACTTAAATGCAAGAATACTTAAAAGGCTATTGATATTCCCTGGTGGAAAAGAAAGTGCTTTAAAAAAAAAAATCCATCTGTCTGTACACAAGTTAACCCTGACTATTTTCTTTCCCTCCTTCTCCTAATATTATTCCTCCTCTTTTTTTTTTTTTTGTATTAGTCAAAGACCCAGGTTAAAGCCAGTCCCACAGTCCAAAAAAATTTGTGTGACACCATCTCCTAGAAGGCGTCATTTTTGTACATTGATGGCTGTGATTAATTTAATCCAGATCCAAGTATTTTGAGTAGAGAGAAAGAATGCTCAGTTTTGATCTAAGGTTGCTATTTGGTCTCCAGAGACTGCTCCTTTTAAATCTGAGGCTTGTCTTGGCACCTGTGGTTCAGCGGCTAGGGTGCCAGCCACATGAACCAGGGCTGGGAGGTTCAAATCTGGCCCCGGCCTGCCAAACGACAACTACAATAACAACAAAAAGTAACCAGGTATTGTGGTGGGCACCTGTAGTCCCAGCTACTTGGGAGGCTGAGTCAAGAGAATCGCTTAAGCCCTAGAGTTTGAGGTTGCTGTGAGCTGTGACACCATGGCACTCTACTGAGGGTGACATAGTGAGACTCTCTCTCTCTCAAAAAAAAAAAAAATCTGAGGCTCATCTCTCTCTTTGTATGTCTTGGATATGTTAGCAGAAGTCCATAATCTGTCTTTAAATAATGCTATATACAATAGGAATTAGGTACAGTATTTACAATCAGAGTGTATTTTGGCATGAATTTATTAGTGGGAATTAAAGTTTAATCAGATTACTATGTTATTTAAGCAGTCTATTAGAGAAAATAGGTTCTAAAGTAATAATCAGGTATTTGATTAGATGCTAACCAATTGATAGGCTATGGAGCTATGTGGTTGGTCTCTTCTGTTGGTGAGAGAATATTATGTCTATTAGCCATTAACCACCATGTTCATTATTGCTGTCCTTTTCTTGCATGAAATATGATGATTTTATTGAATAAGGAAGAGATTTAAGCAATAAATCCATAATCAGAGAAGTGATTACTGCTACTGAGAATTAGATTGACCCTTTGAAAGAATGATATAATCATTCTGATTTTATTCACTATATCACGCTACCTAACTTACCAAGACTTCATGGCTTCTTACAAATACTTTATAATCATCTTTTAAATCTTGCTTGCTTTCTCTGGGGTAACTATTTTAAAACTTTCTCACATTACTCAATACCCTAAGTTTAGCACCTCTGCCCCTCATTTCAGCAGACAATCTTTTACCTAGAAAAGGGAAATCATAGAATAACTTTCTCAGATGTCTTTTTTTATTTCAATTTTCCTCTAGATCATCACCCTCCCTTTTCTATTTCAGAGAAGGAAGTGCTTGACTTCTTTAAAGAGACTAGTACCTACACACTGTTTTTGATCCTTCTTGTTCCAGATTTTTCTAAAACTTTGATTCTACCTTATTTTTTCAATCTCTTGATTGATCCTTTTCCTTCTTTTCACAAATTTGATCTTTAAAATAAATGATAATAAAAAGGGCCTGGTGCAGTGGCTCTCGCCTGTAATCCCAGCACTTGGGAGGGTGAGACAGGTGGATTGCCTGAGCTCACAGGTTCGAGACCAGCATGAGCCAGAGCAAGACCTCATTTCTAAAAATAGCTAGAAATGTGGCGGGCACCTATAGTCCCACTTCTTGGGAGGCTGAGGCAAGAGAATTGCTTGAGCCCAAGAGTTTGAGGTTGCTGTGAGCTGTGATGCCATAGCACTCTACCAAGGGTGACAAACTGAGACTCTGTCTCAAAAATAAAAAAAGAAAGTGGAGTGATGGTTAGTGTAGCATTGAACTGGAGGGGCTTTAATTTGGTTTTGGGAGTCAAGGAAGTGGTGTTGTCAAAAGTGCCATTTAGTCATTCTGTCACCCCTTCCAGAATTGGTGAAAGTTCTGAAAGGAAGAATGGCTACAAGTGTTAGTCTCTCTTTCCTATGCCACTTACTTCCCTTTCCTAAATTCTGGCCTGATATGTTTCACCATCTTGTTAGCACTCTGATGCCTTTAAGCAGATGGCTTTTATATTTTGTTCTTTTTTCTTATCTAAATTATCTAATTCACCGTTGCCATATATATATATATATATATATATTCCTTTACAATCATTTGTATCTGTTTTGTAAAATTTTAATTACATTATATATATATATCTTGCTTTTAAAAACTTAAGAACACTTCTCTATGTAAGTATTCTTTGAAGATATTTTATAATTGATTCAATTTTATTTAATATTTCTTTGTATTTTAAATAATGTAAATAATTCCCATTTAATAATAATTTCTGTTAAATAATTTCCCATTTTTTCTCTTCATCCAGTTCCCTATTAGTTAGTTCTCAATAGTTCCGAATAAATAGAGTCTCTATTTTTATATTCTCTTTTTATTTAGTACATAATGATATTTCTAGATGCAAAATTATTTAGGAGTCTTCTTTTTTACATGTTTATGAGTATAAACTTTGTCATTTTTACTGGACTAGGTGTCTGCAGTGATAATAAAGTTAAGTTTTATTAGGAGGATACTTTTACTATCTTGAGAAGCACCTGGCTTTTCAGTTAAAACTGGACACAGAAGCTTTGTGAACGTGTAGTTTTACACCTAACAATAAGAGAACATGTGTCCATCTGATCTTAGGAAGATTTTATATGTTTCAAATGGGTCTCTGGCCCTGAGGCATTCTTGCTGTCATTTTTTAATTAACTTTGTTCTCTTTTTCTTCTTATAGAAAGGCTGCTTTTTGTAATATTATTTTTTAAAAGTATGATGCCATGCAAAAGGATATTGTAAATGGTGTCTTAAGATAGTGTCTTAGGCTCCTAAAAGGAGTCATTAAACATACTATAGAATATACAGTAACTAGTCAGAAGCTCAGAATTAACATTTTAGCTATCTTCAAACTATTTAGTAATCAGCTTCCAATGACCATCATAAAACAGCAAATTAATTTGTTTAACAGATTAACAAACATTATTAGCTTCATTGGTAGATAAAAGGCATTTAAAAATCACTTTTGTAGATATATAGTCCAAATTGTAATTTTCAACAACTTTGTTTCATTTAAATCTTACAGCCTGCTCCTCAGTCCTTGTGATACATTTGTTTCAGCTTTTTCATTTTCATAAACTAGATCTTATTTGTAATGTTTGTGCTTTCACAGATTGATTACAATTGAAATTTTTGCTATTACTTTTTTTCTGGCACTTTTAAGGAGTAGGTAATTGAGATGTATTTTCTCTGGTCCTCAGTACTCTTCCTGTCTCTCTACTATAGTTCTTCAGAAAACAGAGTCCCCTTGTGTTACCCAGGCTGTAGGTCAGTGGCTTAGTCAGAACTCACTGTAACCTTGAACTCTTGGGTTCAGGTGATTTTCCTGTTTTAGCCTCCTGAGTAGCTGAAACTACAGGCACATGCCACCATGCCCAGGTCATTTTTCTTATTTGTTTTTTTCTTTTTGTAGAGAGGGTGTTTCACTGTCATCAGTTTCCATTGACCATCGTAAAACAGCAAATTAATTTGTTTAACAGATTAAAAAATATTATTAGCTTCATTGGTAGATAAAAGGCATTTAAAAAAATCACTCATCACAAGTATTGCTTGTGTTACCCAGGCTGGTCTTGAAATCCTGGCCTCAAATGATCCTCCCTACTTGGCCTTCAAAAGTGCTGGAATTGGCTCGGCCCCTCTAGCATAGTGGTTACAGCACCAGCCACATACACCGAGGCTGGCGGGCTCAAACCCAGCCCAGGCCAGCTAACCAGCAACAAAAACTGCAACCAAAAAATGGTCGGACGTTGTGGCAGGCATCTGTAGTCCCAGCTACTTGGGAGGCTGTGTTTGAGGTTGCTGTGAGCTGTGGCACCACAGCACTCTACCGAGGGTGAACTGGTGAAACTCTGTCTCAAAAAAAGACAAAAGTCCTGGGATTACACATGTGTGCCACTGTGTCCATCAAAACACAATTTTGGGGCGGTGCCTCTGGCTCAGTGAGTAGGGCACTGGCCCCATATCCTGAGGGTGGTGGGTTTGGGCCCAGCCCCGGCCAAAACTGCAACAAAAAACAAAACAAAACCAAAACAAAACAAAACAAAACAAAAAAACCCCCACAGTTTTGTAGGAAATTTGTATCAGCCTTTTAATTCATTTTTATAAGCTAGGTTGTGGTCCTTCCATTTGGTCTTTCATAGATTGGCTAAGTTACAATTACATTATTCCATTTCCTATGGCATTTCTTTTTTTCCTTTTTCTTCTTTTTTGCAGCTTTTGGCTGGGGCTGGGTTTGAACCCGCCACCTCCAGTATATGGGGCCGGCGCCCTACTCCTTTGAGCCATAGAAGGCACCTCGTATGGCATTTCTTAAATGAGTTGGTAGTAGAGATATGATCTCCTTGTTCTTTATTCTTTTTACCTGCATAGTGTGTCCATGAAAAATATACCTTTTGCATTAGCAGAAGCTATTGATAAAGTAAAGAAATGTAAGGTTATGGAAGGAAGAAAGAAACTCATTTACCAAATGTCTGCTCTGTGCCATTATAGTGCCAGGTACTCTTACTTAAAATGTAAACTGCCTTGGTTTTTCAATTTTGAAGTTTTTCCTCTAAATATGGACAAAGTTAGACTTTGGGATCCTTAATTTTTGTACTTTTTTCTTTGTTATCTGTTTTATTTCCAGAGTATGTGGATCAAGCATGTTTTTTTTTGTTGTTGTTTATATTTCTATTCTGTATAGATTGGATCTCTTGATAGCTTTTCTTTGTACACTCCTTGTGTTAGAGTGTGGACCTTAAGTTTAGCATTTTCTTAACTTTTCTACTTATATTTATAGATGACAATGTTATTTATATTATTTTTGAAGAATTATATCGTTACCATTGGATTATATAATGTATAAATGGACCATAATCAAATATTTCTTTATATGGAGTTTTTTTCTCTATGGAAAGTTGTCTTAAATGCATTTTAATCTTAATCTTCCATCCTTGATATCATTAGTAGCCTACATAGCCAATGACTTACATCCAGCAACCTTTCTGGAATCCTAAGATTATTTCCCATAGTAAAGGTAATATGCAGGATAGGAAAGGTATGCCCTGGCTTTCCTAGTAAACCACACTAAAGGTACAGGTTTCCTTTGCTAAAAATTGGCTTCCTTCATCATTCTTCCCTCTTTAGAGGGAAGCTGCTTGGAGTATTGCCCTTCTCTTTGATGTGGTCTTTGAGTTTCTTCTCTTCATTGGACTTCTTACAGAAGGCTTTATTTGAAACAGAATGTTTAAATCCAAATGTGGTTTTCTAACATATTGTTTTTTTTTTTCCATTCAAAGCCATGTCAAGTAAGTTATGCCAGATCTGCTATATCATTTTTGATATAAATCGATAAGGAGAAAAAAGAGTCAGTAGACATAGGGAGGTAATTCTAGTGACTCAATGTGCACATTCACGACTTTGTTTCAACTTCCTCTTAATTTTGCTATGGGAAACTCATTTTCAGGTGGACATTTGGATCCCTTGCATTAAACCAGTATTCTTTTACCAAAATTATAGTTTTCTTTTTTTGGGATGTATACTTAAATGTTCTGATATTCAATATAGACTGCCGAATGTTTTGCAGTTTGGTAACAATGTAGAAATTTAGAGTATTTTGTAACACTTTGTAGAAGACAGTAGAAAGACATAAAAACAATTTGCTTTTGACTTTGAACTACAGTTATTATTTCAACTCAAACAGTATGAATATTAATTATTAAAGAGTGATTAAGTTTGTATCAAGTATATCATCAGAAAGAGTTCTGGTACTTTAAAAACAGTTTTTACAAATTTTTTTAAGTCTGGAAAATGTTATATTTACCTTTTTCAATTGAATTTATATCATTTTAGGTGTCAGAATAATAAATATATAGAAGAAATATATAGAATTAAAGGCTAAAACTATTTTAAGTGGTCCCAAATGTTGTTATTTTTAGAAACTAAACTAACATCACACAAAGTTATACAACTAGTTAGTTGCTTTTAAAACTAGTTAGTTGTATAAGAACAAGTTAGGTCTCATGACTGTTTTCCACTGTTCTTTTCTTCTTGTTATTTTGTCACAGCAATTCTTTTAATTTTTAACTTTCCTATGAAGAAATCCATCAGGAAAAAGCTACTTATGACAAAAAATTCTAAACTGGAGCCTAATTGGATTTATTTTTCTTAAGATAGATTACTCCCGAGAGAAAACCTAATAGATATTTGAAAGGAAGTATTATACAAGTTTGGGATCAATATAATGTTAGAATTATAAGCATTTGACCTTTGTGGACTATTAGTAGTGATATTTAATTTGTTTTTCTTTCAGATATATCTAACATAGTATTTTTCCTCCTACTCCTCCCCATCTTTCTTAGTTTCTCTACCTGCTTACCTCCACTCAACACAAATACAATTGTTAGAATTGGGAAAGGATGAGGAAGTGTAGTAATCACATTTGTCTTGGGTAAAATGACTTATTCTTGAGTCATTTTGGAAAGAAAGGTATCTCCTCTGCTTCTGAAAGGTCTTGAAACTCTGATTCTTACTAGAAATGCATTCTAGAACTTAAAGGTATGGGTGAAAGGCAATACTCACCTAGTTTACTAGATGGAAAACTTTGGCTAAATAAAAGTTAATTTATTAAAATTTTTATTTTGCAAAAAAGAATTAATAGAATAGACAATTATGGAATAATTCTTGCTCTTCAAGAATAGATCACAAAAGAAGATAGTCCTCTTCTTCAAAAGAAGATAGTTGTTTTATATAGCATAAGAGGAAGGGGCACAGAAGAGGGCTTATTATGTGATTTGGTCATATACTGTGACTACGCCACCTAATGGCACATTCATTGGGGATATACTTTTTAGATTTGATTTTTATATTTGCCCAACTCTGAGCCTTCTTTTATATTTACCCATTTCTGATGTTCTTCATTCATTCATTCCTGAGGATCTGAATTTCAATTGAGTATCATTTTCTATCAGTCTAAAGAACTCATTTTAGCATTTATTGTTTTTAACATTGGTTTGATTGATTGATTGAGACAGTCTCTCTCTAGTCCAAGCTGCCATGTAGTGGCTTGCACATAGCTCACTGTAACCTCGAATTCCTGGACTCCAGCAATCCTCCTGCTTCAGCCTCTAGGACTGCAGGTATGTGCCACTGCACCTGGCTAAAATCAGGTCTTGCTATGTTAGTCAGGCTGGTTTTGAACTCCTGGCCTCAAGCAGTCTTTCTATCTCTCCCTCCCAAAGTGCTGGGATTATAGAAATGAGTCAGAGTCTCATTCTGTTGCCCAGGCTAGAGTACAATAGCATCACCATAACTCATTGCAACTTTAAACTCATGGTCTTAACTCATCCTCCTGCCCCACAGGGGACCACAGGCACATGCTACCATGCCTCACTAATTTTATTTTTTGAGAAGCAGAATCTCACTGTTGTTCAGGCTGGTCTGAAACTATTGGACTCAAGTGATTCTGCCCCCTTGGCTAGCAAGAGCCACCATGCACAACCCCTGTTAGCACTCTCTTTTCTTTAAATTTTAAATGATTAAGGGTCCATAATAGTTGTCTGTATTTAGAAGGTACATGTGATATTTTGATACAAACATATTGTGTGAATTAGTCAACATCCATCATCTCAGGCCTTATCATTTCTTTGTGTTAGGAAATCTGAGTTCCACTCTTACTAGTGTTTTGAGGTATACCCTAACTTAGTGTTGATTATATTCATTTTGTATTGTTATTGAATCTTGTTGATTCTATCTAACTTTATTCATTTTTCCTCCCCTCCCCACCACCACTACTGTTCCTTGCTTCTGGTAACCATCATTCTTTTCTATGTCTCCATGGAATTAATTATTTTAAATATTTAGCTCCCAAATATGAGTGAGATCATGTGAGATTTTTTTCTTTCCATGCTTGGTGTATTTTACTTAACATAATGTTCTCCACTTCTAACCATGTTGCAAATGGCAGGATTTTATTCTTTTTTATTGCTATATAATATTCCATAGGGTATATGTACCACAATTTCATTATCCATTCATCCATTGAGGGATACTTAGGTTGATCCCGAAACTTGTTTATTGTAAATAATGCTACATTAAACCTTAGAGTGAAGATATATATATATATATATATTTTATTATTATTATTTTAAATTAAATCATAGCTGCATACATTAGTGCAATCAAGGTGTACAATGTGCTGGTTTCATATACAATCTGAAATGTTTTCATCAAACTGTTTAACATACCCTTCATGGCATTTTCTTAGTTTTGTATGAAGACATTTGTATTCTGCATTTAGTAAGCTATGCCTGTACCCTTCTAAGATGCACCATAGGTGTGGCCCCACCAATTACCCTCCCTCCACCCCCAACCTCCCCCCTCCCCTCCCTTCCCATATTGTTGTGCTATAGTTAGGTTATAGCCTTCATATGAGACCTTTAAATTAGCTTCATAGCAGGGCTGAGTACATTGGATACTTTTTCTTCCATTCTTCAAATACTTTGCTAAGAAAAATATGTTCCAGTTCCATCCATGTAAACATGAAAGAGGTAAAGTCTCCATCTTTCTTTAAGGCTGTACAATATTCCATGGTGTACATGTACCACAATTTATTAATCCATTTGTGGATAGATGGGCACTTGGGCTTCTTCCATGACTTAGCAATTATTAATTGGGCTGCAATAAACATTCTGGTACAGATGTCTTTGTTGTAGTGTGATTTTTTTGTCTTCTGGGTATATACCTAGTAAAGGAATTACAGGGTCGAATGGAAGGTCTATTTTTAGATCTCTAAGTACTCTCCAAACATCCTCCAAAAGGAACGTATTAGTGTGCATTCCCACCAGCAGTGTAGAAGTGTTCCCTTTTGTCCACATCCACGCCAACATCTCTGGTTTTGTGATTTTGTCATGTGAGCTAATCTTACTGGGGTTAGGTGATATCTCAAAGTAGTTTTGGTTTGCATTTCTCTGATGGTTAAGGATGTTGAGAATTTTTTTCATGTGTCTCTAGGCCATGCGCCTGTCTTCTTTGGAGAAGTTTCTCTTGAAATCCTTTGCCCACCCTGAGATGGGATCACTTGTTCTTTTCTTGCTAATACGTTGGAGTTCTGTGTGTATTCTGGTTATTAAACCTTTTTCAGAGGCATAACCTGCAAATATTTTCTCCCATTCTGAGGGCTGTCTGCTTGCTATACTTACTATGTTCTTGGCTATACAGAAGCTTTTTAGTTTGATCAGGTCCCAGTAGTGTATTGGGGGGGGGGTTCCCCTCATAAAATATTCACCCAGGCCAATTCCTTCAAGCATTTCCCCT
Organism: Arctocebus calabarensis; assembly: GCA_963573935.1. NCBI lineage: Eukaryota > Metazoa > Chordata > Mammalia > Primates > Lorisidae > Arctocebus > Arctocebus calabarensis. Next base: position 625 of record CAUYON010066501.1, on the reverse strand, counting down.
GCACTTTCTTCTAATATTTTGATAGTTTCATGTCTTAAGTTTAGATCTTTAATCCAGTGAGAGTCTACCTTAGTTAATGGTGAGAGGTGTGGGTTTAGTTTTAGTCTTCTACAGGTCACCAACCAGTTCACCCAACACCATTTGTTAAATAGGGAATCTCTTCCCCACTGGATGTTTTTAATTGGTTTGTCAAAGATCAAGTAACGGTAGGTAGCTTGATTCATCTCTTGGTTCTCTATTCTATTCCAAATGTCTACCTCTCTGTTTCTGTGCCAGTACCATGCTGTTTTGATCACTGTCGATTTATAATAGATTCTCAGGTCTGGTAGCATGATTCCTCCTGCTTTGTTTTTATTTCTGAGTAATGTCTTGGCTATTTGAGGTTTTTTCTGATTCCATATAAAAGGAAGTATTATTTTTTTGAGATCTTTAAAATATGACAATGGAGGTTTGATAGGAATTGCATTAAAATTATATATTGCTTTGTGTAGTATAGACATTGTAACAATGTTGATTCTTCCCAGCCAAGATCATGGTATGTTTTTCCATTTGTTAACATTTTCAACTATTTCTTTTCTGAAAGTTTCATGGTTCTCTTTATAGAGATCTTTCACATCCTTTGTTA
>CAUYON010066500.1:0-12911 GCA_963573935.1 Arctocebus calabarensis | reverse complement strand
CCTGTCCACACCCCTCGAGAAAGTGTTCAAGAATCTGGACTCCGTGGGGGAGAGACCTCCAAACCTCAGGGTGAGAGTGGAGGGGAGTGCCGGGAGTTCCAACTTGCAGGTAGAGAATATATACAGTTTTATACAGTTTTATGCCACTTTATGCCTGGCAGGAGAGTGCCATGGCACAGGGGAACGAGGTCTGGTTTTTAGAGGGTCTCTCCCATGAGGTAGAGTGGGAGGACATCTGAACTCTGCTCGCTTGTTTGTTTGTATGGAGGTATGGCGTATACTGCGAGCTGTTCTCTTGGGGGAGGGGACTCCCGTCCGCTTGGCGATGTGATCTGTACCTTTTATTTGTATCCTTGGGGTCGCAGGTCGCTCCAGCAGTGTTGATTTGCGATCCTCGACCTTGTCTCTTGGCTCAGCTCCAAACCGTTGGCTTTCTCGCTAAATTTCTGTCCTTTAACTCTCCTTCTGGACAGGAACGTCTGCAGAAAGCTGGCTACAGACCGCCATCTTGGCTCCTCCCTTTTTTTTTTTTTTTGAGGCAGAGCCTCAAGCTGTCACCCTGGATAGAGTGCTGTTGCATCACAGCTCACAGCAACCTCCAACTCCTGGGCTCAAGCAACTCTCCTGCCTCCGCCTCCCAAGTAGCTGGGACTACAGGTGCCCGCCACAATGCCCAGCCATTTTTTGGTTGTTGCTGTCATTGTTGCTTGGTGGGCCCGGGCTGGTTTCGAACCCGCAAGCTCAGGTGTATGTGGCTGGCGCCTTAGACTGTTGAGCCACAGGCACCGAGCCAAAACAAAACATTTTTTAAAAAGCCAGAAAATTGAAACAAAAAATTAATCTGAGAAACAATTCTGCTATTCCTACTCTGTTAAACTTTCAGATACAGTTGCAAGTAAGTAACCAGCGAGATAACATCATGCTGGTGGACACCATAAATGTTGTATAGCCAAAATGCTTTGCCACGAAAAAAGGCAAAATGCAGCCTGAGCAATGTTCTGAACAACAACACTAATAACTCCCCCAAAATCCAAGAAAAGCAAATAACACACCTAAAACAGAGGATACCATATTCTGAGAAGGAAGAGGTCAGACGATCTGGGCAAGGACTACCAATGAGCACACTTCCCAGAGCAGACCGCTCTTGTGAACAGCAGCCACAGTCATGGTGTTTGCTTCTAGGTTCATGATTCTCACTCAACCATGTTCGCAAGCCCAGCGGCCCAGCACGTCTATTCGTGGGAACAGAAACACGCATGCCCACTTCTGGTCCTGGGGTGGGCGAGACAGGTTGTGTCCCATCCTCTTTGGCCCTGACACACACTCTAGCAAAATGAGGGAAAGAACCAATGCTGGACAGGGGATTAATACCTTTGGCAAAACAGGTTTCTCTCTTATCTCAGAACACAAAGGTTACACTTCAGAGCCTGACCTTAGGGCGAAGAAGGAAGCCACAGAAAGCTGGGGGTGTGTGCATGTGCAAGGGAAAGAAAGAGGAACGACCAGGAAGGCCAGGAGTGGGGTGCGTCTGTGAGAGAGAGGAAGGAATATGCTTTTCCAGGTAAGAGTGCAGTCGGCTCACCCAGAGACCAGCCCTATCAGAAACCCAAGCATGCAATCACTAAAATGACCTAGAAATCAGGCATTTTCAGTTATATACATAGAGAGAGAGACAGATGTTTATCTATCTTCTTGAAATGTGTTTTTTAAAAACCCTTTAATTAACATACTGAACATTTCCCAGTCTCTTTCACATGTTTATGTCACCATGGAAACAGGTGGCCTCCCCAGAAGACAGCAGACAAGGAGGAAGCATCGTTGATGCTGGGGTCGTTCAATCAACATCAGTAAAGATTCTGACCTCTCCAAGCGGGGCTCTTCGGGTCCCTTTGGTTCCTGATTTCAACTGCAATGCTGAGAATACCCGGTCCTGGATAGTCCCCTCAGGAGCCCTCATTGAGGTCAGATACTAACAGCTGGCCAACAAGGTGTAAATGTAAAATACAGTTTGAGAGAATTTTATAAAATGATAGTTATGATAAAGCTTTCACTCACTGTATACCTACAATTTACTCCTCACAAAAATGATCCGATGTAGGCATTAACAGTCCTATTTTATAGATGAAGGAATCGAACCTCAGAGGTTGCATTGCCTAAGTATATACATCTGGTCATCTGGTAAGCAGCAGGGGCAGGACTTGAACTCAGCTCTTTTTTATTTACTTATTTATTAATTTATTTTTGAGACAGAGTCTCACTCTTTTGCCCAGGGTACAGAGCCATGGCATCAGCATAGCTCACAACAACCTCAAACTCCTGAGCTCAAGTGATCCTCTTGCCGTAGCCTCCCAAGTAGCTGGGACTTAGAGGTGCCCACCATGATGCCTGGCTAATTTTTTTGTTTTTCAGTAGAGACAGAGTCTTACTCTTGCTCAGGCTTGTCTTGAACTCCTGAGCTCAAGCAATCCACCTGCCTGTGCCACCCAGAGTGCTAGGATTACAGGCGTGAGCCACCCCACCGGGTTTGAATTCAGGTCTATGCCAAAACCCACTCTGTTTCGAAAGGCCAACCTTCTTAGACCTCCTCCTGCCAGGCTTACCAGAGCCCTGTGTAGAACCAGCTGTTCCAAGTATATTCTGTGCATTCTCGTGACGTTTCCTGTCTCCCCACAAGAATTCTTTTTAAAACAAAAAACTTTACCTGAAGAAAACATGTTCACCAGACCAGAATAACCTACCCTTGGCATATGCCATTCTTGATATCTCAATTCTGCTTATAAGCCCCCACCTCTCCTCTGTGCATGCTGCATTTCCCTGCCGCCACGCGGGGAAGCATTATTAACAGATCTAGCTGGACAAATCCAATAAAAATGTTTTTTTTTCGGGCGGCACCTGTAGCTCAGTGGGTAGGGCACCGGTCACATACACCGAGGCTAGCAGGTTTAAACCCTGCCTGGGCCAGCTAAAAAACAACAATGACAACTGCAACAAAAAAATAGCCGAGCATTGTGGTGGGCGCCTGTAGTCCCAGCTGCTGGGGAGGCTGAGGCCAGAGAATCATTTAAGCCCAAGAGTTGGAGGGTGCTGTGAGCTGTGACGTCACGGCATTCTACCCAGGGTGACAGCTTGAGACTCTGTCTCAAAAAAAAAAAAAAGAAGTTTTTTTTCATAACATCTTTGTCCAGATAAACCCAATAAGGATATTTTTAGATGAAAAATTTTGCTCTGCATATTGGAGAAAAATCATGAGTCTCAGATTAAACTGAAGGCTTCAAACTAGAAGAGGTTTGGTTTTATTTTGAATGCCTGGGCACAGTCATATCCTGCACTCCAAATGCACCTGTTACCAATGACACCCTGGCCCCAACACACCCAATAGAGGACCCAGGGACAGGAGAGCTTCTTCAAGGGATGCCAGAACCCATGTTTGGTCACCCCCTTCTGCCGGTGGGGCCCCTTACTCACCCAGGAGGGCCGTTTGGGGGTGGGTCCGAGCATGTCTGCCTCTAGAGGTGGCCCTCTCATGTGGCCGCTGCCTGCCCTCCACGGGGAGGAGGAGGGCCTGTCCAAGGATCAGCAGAAAACAGCTGGCAAGCATCTTTTCCATTTTCAAGATGAGGAAGAGGGGTGAAGCTGTGACAAACACAACAGAGAAGGGAGCAGGGTGAGATTTCTGGGTCTCCCTGAACTCCAGGTGCCACAGACCCACCTCCCCTCCTTTTCAGGTTGCAAACATTCCACTTGCACTTAAAATGTCATTTGTGTTCTGGTCCTTAAAAGCTGGTAGATTCTTCTTGGATACTCCGAGCAGGACATGCATAGTTGGAATTTTTCATCACTTTGGTCACTATAAGACTGAATGGAAAATTTGAGGAGAAAAATTCTAGCCTCAACTTTCCTATCAGTTAAATGTATTATCAGTTATTCACAGTCACATTCTGTATCTTGGACTTGAACAAGGAAAAACTGTATCTGAGAATTCCAATTAACAATACTCCTTCAGTCTAAAAATAGCAGATGGCACAAATTAATATGTATAAATTTCCCAAGAAATCATGTGTAGCTGATATAAGATAGCATCACACAGCAGCCTCTCAACCTCCCAGTCTCCTTTCCCAGCCTCTCAAACTCCTAGCCTTTCAACCTCCCTTCCCAGCCTCCCTTTCCTGCCTCCCAAGCTCCCTCCTATCTTCCCTGTCTCCCAGCCTCCCAAACTCCAAGTCTTCCTGTCTCTTACATACATTTATTAGGAGAGAGTTGGCGCAACAGCTAGAGTCTTGGACTCTAATATGGGACTGAGACCATGTGCCAGGCACATGCTATTCCAAATGCTTTACATGTATTAACTTGCTCAATTACCTAATATTATTCCCATATTCCTACAGTGTTCAGGAAGATTCAATGGCTTGTCCAAGGTCACACTCAGTTAGCAAGTGTCTGAGCCAGGATTCAAACTCTGGGTGAGCAGGCCAATTTTCCAATGCATCGATTAGCAGAAAACTCAATTAGGTGAAAGTCAGATCCCCAGAAGTCAGTTCAGTTCATGAAAGACCATAGCTGTTTCATCATCTGAGGCAGGGATAGGGCAAGGGACATTTTTCAAACTTACAAAAAATACTTAATAATTTAATAAGCTGAGGGAATTCTGGGAAGATAGACGACTAGTAGCAACTATCATCAGAGGCTCCTGAGCAGAGGAAGAAAAACTGGATGGAATCGGACTCTATGAAGCCAAAGATGGGGAGCCGAGCCAAGAAAGAAGTTCAGCAAGCTGTAACTCCAAGGAAGATCATTGAAGAAAACAAATTACAGGTACAAAGCCTATGGCTAGAGGATGGGAGACCCCTCCCCCAAGCACGGGGCCTGCCGCAGGCTATCTGCAAACAAGCAGGGAACAAAAGACCTCTCATTTTACCTTGTTGGAGAGAGCCGCTAAACTCCAGGTCTCTTTCTCCTGGGAGGTTCCACTTATGAACCTAGACACCATCCCACCAGGCATAAAATTGAATAGATATTTTCCCCTACAAGTCCAAACTCCCAGACCACCCTTCCCCCCTCACATGGTGGTCTGAAGGTCTGCCCCTGCAGAGCACAGTGTTTGGTCTTATCCTGAGAGAACTAGGCATAGTGTGGACCTCCAACCATCAGGATGGAATCTGTGACTAATGGGGAAGAAAAAGGGTGCAGGAAGAAAGGGACACTCGGCTGGAGGAAGAGCAGTCCCCTGGTTGACTATGACCAGCCAGTGGTAGTGTTGACCCTCAGTTCTGGCAGGACAGGGTGCAGAACTCCCAATTCTGATGGCACCCACAGTGGGAGAGTGGTTGTCCACGTGGACTGAGTTCAGCAGACAAGGCTGGTCCCCAGTCCCTGCTAGGCCTGCAAGCAGAGGCTTGATAGGCATGGACTGTGACCTGAGAGCAAGGGTGTGATCCTCTGATTCCAACAGAACACTCCAACAATAGCATACTGGGTGTGAACCAAGACCTGACGGCTAGGGCGTGGCCCACTGGCTCCAGCGGGGCTGGTTAGCAGAGGCTTACCAGGTGAGGACTGAGACCTGTGGGCTGAGAGTGGTGCCCTGACTCTAGCAGAGCCCACAAACAGAGGCTTGCCAGGCAGTGGACTGAGACTGGCAGGTGGGGACATGGTCCCCTGACTCCAAATGGTCTGGCAAGCAGAGGCTAGCTGTGTGTGGACTGAGACTGAAGGGTGGGGGCGTGGCCCCTGGCTCCAGTTGGGCCTGTGAGCAGAGAAGCAAACAACAATGTGGACTGAGTCTGGCAGGTGGGAGTGGGGATTCCTGGCTCAAATTGTGCTGTTGGAGACCCTTGAATCCCTCTCTGTTGGGCAGGGTTTGCACTGCCTGAGACAATTTGGTTGGAACCCGTGTATGGGGGTGTCCACTCAGAGACATTCTGAGACATTCTGAGGTAGCGGAAAAGAACTGAAGGGTGGGGGCTGGGAGATTTAAACCTAATACTGTGGTTTCTTAGGATAGAGTAAAAGTTGGCTGATATCAAAGAGAGCTAGCTTGTGCTATCTCCGAGTCTTTGGCTAAAACTCTAAAAGAGGCTTTTGTAAGGTTGTAGGAGACAAGCCACAATTACAAAGTCTAGTGCTTTGGTAAGGTGCTATCCCTACTACCTGGGAACCCCAATTCAATCTCGCCCAACCAGTTCTAATAACCAAACGGTGGAAAATAAACATGGTGCGGACCCAACAGAAGAACTCTGGCAACATGAATAACCAGAGTAGATCAACCAGAGCAGTTCTAAAATTGTCTCAAGAAATTAATGAATTCAAAGCCCAAGTCACCAAAGATATGGATATAATGAGAAAAGAAATAGCAGAACTCAAAGACATGAAAAAGTTAGTTGAGGAGCTCCAAAACACAGTAGAATCCCTCAGTAATAGAGTTGACCAGGCAGAAGAAAGGATCTCTGACACTGAAGATAAAGTTTTTGAATGTTGGGCGGCGCCTGTGGCTCAGCGAGTAGGGTGCCAGGCCCATATGCCAAAGGTGGTGGGTTCAAACCCGGCCTTGGCCGAACTGCAAAACAGAAAAACAGCAGGACGTTGTGGCAGGTGCCTGTAGTCCCAGCTACTTGGGAGGCTGAGACAAGAGAATCGCCTAAGCCCAAGAGTTGGAGGTTGCTGTGAGCTGTGTGACGCCACAGCACTCTACTGAGGGCAAAAAAAAAGTGTCCCTTTCTTCCTACACCCTTTTTGTAGAGACTCTGTCTCTACAAAAAAAAAAAAAAAAAAGTTTTTGAATGTTCCCAAACACTCAAAGAGGCAGACAAATGGAGAGTAAAAACTGATCATTCCTTGAGATAATTGTGGGATCACTCCAAAAGATCAAACATTCATCTTATGGGAATACCTGAAGGAGAAGAGGATGGTTCTAAAGGTACAGATGCTCTACTCTGATGTTGGAGAATTTCCCAAGCATTGCAAGAGATACAGAACTTCAGATAGCAGACAGTTTCATAACCCCAGCAAGACTCAATCCAAATAAAACATCTCCAAGACATATTATGATTAACTTTGCCAAAGTTAAGACAAAGGAGAAAATTCTGCAAGCAGCCAGATGTAAGAAAAGCATCACCTACAAAGGGAAAAGTATCAGAATGACTGCAGATCTCTCAGCCAAAACGTTTCAAGTCAGAAGAAGATGGTCATCGACCTTCAGTCTCCTAAAACAAAACATCTTTCAGCCCAGGATCCTCTATTCAGCTAAACTGAGTTTCATTTGTGATGGAGAAATCAAATACTTTAATGACATAGACATGTTGAAGAAATTTGACATTACTAAACCAGCTCTGCAGGATATTCTAAGACCCATCCTCCACAATGACCAGCGCAATGCTCTATCTCCAAAGTAAACTCACCCAGAAATTTTTGAACAAAACCCAACTTCCACAGTGGTGAAAGGATTAAAAATGTCCACTGGACATCTGAAAATTATGACACCCAAAACACAATCAAGCTTATCAATTCTCTCAATTAATGTGAATGGTTTAAATTGTCCTTTAAAGAGGCACAGGCTGGCTGACTGGATACATAAACTCAGACCCGATATCTGTTGTATACAAGAATCTCACCTTACCTTAAAGGATAAAAATAGACTCAGGGTGAAGGGATGGACTTGTATATTACAGGCAAATGGAAACCAGAAAAAAGCAGGGATTGCAATTTTAGTAGCAAATACAATTGGCTTTAAACCAACAAAGATAAAGAAAGATTAGGAGGGTCACTATATATTTGTCATGGGAAACAGCCTGAAGAGATTTTGATAATTAACATTTATGCACTCCACCAGAATGCTCCTCAATTCATAAAGCAGACCCTAATGGATATGAACAACTTGATATCTTCCTGCACTATAATAGTTGGAGATTTTCACAACTCCCATTGACAGTTTTGGATAGATCCTCCAAGAAGAAACTAAACAAAGAAATATTAGACTTAAACCTGACCCTACAACAAATAGACTTTATAGACCTCTACAGAACATTTTGCCTTAATAAAACTGAATATACATTCTTCTCATCAGCCCATAGGTCATCCTCCAAAATAGATCATATCCTAGGACAGAAGTCTAACCTCAGCAAATTTAAAAGAGTAGAAATTATTCCTTGTATCTTCTTGGACCACCACGGAATAAAACAGCAACAGGAATCTTCAGACTCAAACAAACTCATTGAAGCTAAATAATCTTAGGCTGAATGATAGCTGGGTCAAAGACGAGATTAAGAAGGAAATCACCAAATTTTTGGAACAAAATGAGTATGAAGACACAAATTACCAAAACCTGTGGGATACTGCAAAGGCAGTCCTGAGAGGGAAATTTATAGCATTGGAAGCCTTCATCAAGAAAACAAAAAGAGAGGAACCCACAACTTAATGGATCATCTCAAGCAACTGGAAAAGGGAGACCAGTGCAACCCCAAACCTAGCAGAAGAAAAGAAATAACCAAATTAGGGCAGAATTAAATGAAATTGAAAACACAAGAATCATTCAGAAGATCAAGTAACAAAAAGTCAGTTTTTTGAAAAGATTAACAAAATTGATAAACCTTTGGCCAACCTAACTAGAAATAGAAAAGCAAAATCTCTAATATCGTCTATCAGAAACAATAAAGGAGAAATAACAACAGTCACTTCAAAAATTAAAAAAATCTTCAATGATTACTACAAAAATCTCTATTCCCAGAAATATGAAAATCTTAAGGAAATGGACCAATATCTGGAAGCACACCACCTTCCTAGACTCAACCAGAAAGAATTAGAAATCTTGAATAAACCTATATCACTGAAATAGCATCAACAACACTAAATCTGCTTAAAAAGAAAAGTCCAGGACCAGATGGCTTCACATCTGAATTCTATTAAACCTTTCAAGAGGAACTAGTACCTACATTATACAATGTTTTCCAAAGCATAGAAAAAGAAGGAATACTTTCCAACACATTCTATGAAGCAAATACCACCCTGATCCCCAAATCAGGAAAGGATCCAACAAAGAAAGAAAATTATAGACCTATATCATTAATGAATATCAATGCAAAAATATTCAATACGATCTTAGCAAATAGAATTCACATCAAAAAAATTATACACCATGATCAAGTTGGTTTTATTCCAGGGTTACAGGGTTGGTTCAACATACACAAATCTAGGGTGGCTCCTGTGGCTCAAAGGGGTAGGGTGCCGGCCCCACATGCCAGAGGGCCTGGTTCAAACCCAGCCCTGGCCAAAAAAAAAATATGCAAATCTATAAATATAATACATCTCAATAAAATAAAAAACAAAGACGATGTGATTCTCTCAATTGACGCAGAAAAAGCCTTTGATAAACTTTAGCATCCTTCCATGATCAGAATTCTTAAGAAAATAGGCATAGAGGGGATATTTCTTAAACTGAAAGAGGCCATCTACAGCAAACCCACAGCAAATATACTGAATGGTGTAAAATTGAAAACGTTGCCACTCAGATCAGGAACGAGGCAAGGATGCCCACTGTCTTCACTGCCATTCAACATAGTAATGGAAGTCTTAGCCATTGCAATCAGGCAAGAGAAGGTGATCAAGGGTATCCAAATAGGGTCAGAGGAGATAAAACTCTCACTCTTTGCTGATGATATGATCCTATACCTGGAAAACCTCAGGGATTCACCTTCAAAACTCTTAGAAGTGATCAAGGGTGCAGCAGCATCTCAGGATACAAAATCAATACTTCTAAGTCAGTAGCTTTTATATATCCCAACAATAGTCAAGCTGAAAAAACAATCAAGGATTCTATTCCTTTTACAATAGTGCCAAAGAAGATGAAATATTTGGGAATTTACCTAACAAAGGATGTGAAAGACCTCTATAAGGAGAACTATGAAATTCTGAAAAAGAAATAGCTAAAGATATTAACAAATGGAAAAACATACCATGCTCATGGCTGGGAAAATCAACATAATTAAAATGTCCATACTACCCAAAGCAATTTACAGGTTTAATGCAACCCCTATTAAAGCACCATTGTCATACTTTAAAGAACTTGAAAAAATAGTACTTCGTTTTATATGAAATCAGAAAAAAACCTCAAATAGCAAATACGTTACTCAGAAATAAGAACAAATCAGGAGGTATCACATTACCAGACTTCAGGTTACTTATAAATCTATAGTGATCAAAACAGCATGGTACTGGCACAAAAACAGAGTGGTAGATTTATGGAACAGAATAGAGAACCAAGAGATGAACCTCGCTACTTATCACCATTTGATCTTCGACAAGCCTATCAAAAATATTCAGTGGGGGAAAGACTCCCTATTTAACAAATGGTGCTGGGTGAACTGGATGGCAACCTGTAGAAGACTGAAACTGGACCCCCACCTTTCACCATTAATAAAAATTGATTCTCACTGGATAAAAAATTTAAACTTAAGATATGAAACTATAAAAATACTAGAAGAGAGCGCAGGGAAAATACTTGAAGAAATTGGCCTGGAGACTATTTTATGAGGAGGACTCCCTCACCCCCAGGCAATTGAAGCAACACCAAAAATACATTACTGGGATCTGATCAAAGTAAAAAGCTTTTGCACAGCCAAGAACACAGTAAGTAAAGCAAACAGATAACCTTCAGAATGGGAGAAGATTTTTGCAGGTTATGCTTCCAACAAAGGTCTGATAACTAGAATCTACAGAGAACTCAGATTAGTCCATAAGAAAAGAATAAATAACCCTATTTCTATGTGGGCAAGAGACTTGAACAGAAACTTGTCTGAAGAAGACAGGCTCATGGCCTACAAACACATGAAAAAATGCTCATCATCCTTAATCATCAGAGAAATGCAAATCAAAACTACTTTGAGATATCATCTAACTCCAATAAGATTAGCCCACATCACAAAATCCCAAAACTACACATGTTGGTGAGGATGTGGAGAGAAGGGAACACTTCTGCACTGCTGATGGGAATGCAGACTAATATGACCTTTTTGGAAAGGAGTTTGGAGAACACTCAAGGAACTAAAAGTAGACCTACTGTTTGATCCTGCAATTCCTCTACTAGGTATTTACTCAGATGATGAAAAATCATTTTACAACAAAGATATTTGCACCAGAATGTTTATTGCAGCCCAATTCATAATAGCCAAGATATGGAAACAGCCCAAGTGCCCATTGACCCATGAATGGATTAACAAATTGTGGTATATGTACCCCATGGAATACTATGCAGCCATAAAAAGAAGGAGACTTCACATCTTTTATGTGTACCTGGATGGAGCTGGAACATATTCTTCTTAGTAAAGTATCTCAAGAATAGAATAGAAAGTATTCAATGTACTCAATACTACTATGAAATCAATATATAAACACCTACATACTCATATGAATGGCAAAACGTAACTATAGTCCAGAAAGTAGAAGGAAAGAGGAGAGAGAGGGGAGGGAAGGGGGGATATGGGAGGAGGGAGGGTATTTAGGGGAACCTCACCAATATGCATGATGCAATGGGATATGTCAAAACTATGAAGAAATGAGTATTATTGTGATGCATGTGTTACTTAGTTCAATGTAAGCATTTCACATCATATATTGAGGCAGTACCCCATAAATGCATCAATGTTAAAGTTATGATTTAATAAAAAACAATTAAAAATAATAATAATTTAATGAACTGTTTGTTTAGCAAATTGTTTCTAGGAATTGACCTGGAAATGAACCTGGGCCTGTCAACCTTCAAAGATCAGTTTTTCACACTTGCTATATTGATCTAGCTCATTTTTTACTACACATTAAAATTATATTAAAAATAGTGACTGTTGGGTGGCACCCATGGCTCATCGACCACTCTGAGTATCGTTAACCCCATATACCAAAGGTGGAGGGTTCAAACCTGGCCTTGGATGAACTGCAAAAACAGAAAAATAGCCGGGCGTTGTGGCAGGTGCCTATAGTCCCAGCTACTTGGGAGGCTGAGGCAAGAGAATCGCCTAAGCCCAGGAGTTGGAGGTTGCTGTGAGCTGTGTGCCACGGCACTCTACAGAGGGTGATAAAGTGAAACTCTGTCTCTACGGAAAAAAAAATAGTGATAGTTTATTCTTGAAGAATAAATACTTAAAGAAATTGGCCTGGAGACTATTTTATGAGGAGGACTCCCCCACCTCCTCATAAGTAGCGGGGTTCATCTCTTGGTTCTCTATTCTGTTCCATAAATCTACCAGAATAAGTGTAGTAAGTGACAGCACTTACTACATTCTGGGCACTGGGCCAAGTGCTTTAAATGTATCAAGTGATTCAACTCTTACAGTAACTCTGGTCAACAGCATATGGCTGGGGGTGGTGCCTGTGGCTCAAGGAGTAGGATGCCGGCCCCACATACCAGAGGTGGCAGATTCAAACTCAGCCCTGGCCAAAAAAAAAAAATAGAGTATGTGGCTTATGAGGGATGAAGCTCCAGAGCCCACTCACTCACTACAGATAACCACTCCCCTCGCTCACTTTTTAAACTACTTAAATTCTTTACTAATTGAACTGGTCCCCTTTCATAGCTTTAATTTTGAGATTCCTTTTGAGAAAAGGTAGAAAATTTAGAACATCTTGACTATTTCTCTAATCTTAAACCCAGAATTTACTTTCAAATTTCTTTGCTATTTATTACTTTATTTTATACAACACTCCAAGTGTGTTACATCATTTCTTGGTGATTTTTTATTTCCCTGTGATTCCCTTGCCTCCAAACTGAGCAGATACAAAGTCCATGTTTATGTCAAAACATACAAAGGATGGGTCCGGCATGGTGGCTCACACCTGCAATCCTAGCACTTGGGAGGACAAGGAGGATGGATTGCCCGAGCTCACAGATGCAAGACCAGCCTGAGCTAGAGTGAGACCTCATCTCTAAA
>CAUYON010066499.1:0-41407 GCA_963573935.1 Arctocebus calabarensis | reverse complement strand
AGTTTGAAGACCTTGTTGCCATGGACAGGTGACACCTGTCCTTTCTTCCTGACTGATGGGACTCCCCTCGGTTTGGGTAGTAAGGGGATCCGAGAATGTGCAGAGTAAACATACATGTGTGTGTTTCGAGTTTGCTCTTTTGGATGGAAATCTATTTCTGAGATTCCTTTGCTTGCCTGGAGACGTGGTGGTCCCTTCCAGGGGATGAGGGTCAGGGGAGGCACAGTCCAGGAACGGCGGGTGCAAACTTGCTGTCTGAGCACAGAAATAGGAGACACGAGCATCTTCCTCTTTTTTTGTCCATCTAAGGGTTTCCAAACACCTGTTACCACCAATTATTCCTATTGCTCTCCTGTCTCCCGTTTCACAGTTTCTGCCCTAATCGTGGTTATTCTCTTATTCATGCTTGCTGCCCACAAAGCTTGCTCTATTTTTCTAGCTTCGTAAGTCAAACCTGAGGTTGATCTGATGTCTCCTCATTGCTGTCATTGAGATCTTACTGTTTCTTGTTCTCAGTTACCTCTGGGCTCTGACGTTGCTGCATTCCATCAGCTGTGATATATTGTGCCAAAGTATTTTCTAGTTTCCCTTGTGATTTTTTTATTTGGTTGATTATTTAAGAAGTGTTAACAGCTGCATATTTGAATTTAGACTTTTTTTTCTGTGATTGGTTTCCAATTTAATTCCATTGTGATCAGAGAACATTCTTTGCTTGAGTTTAATAAAGTTATTACAAACATATTTAACAAAATAATAACAAAATTCAGGAATGTATAAAAGGGATTATACACGATGAAAAATGGGATTTAATTCAAGTATGTAAATTTGGGTAATATTTGAAAATGATTTTAGAAATTCAGCACATCAGCAGATTAAACAAGAAAAATCATGTATCTATTAATGCAAAAAGAGCATTTGACAGAATGCAACACCAATTCATGATCGAAACTGCAGAAAATCAAGCAGAAATATCTGAATTTCACAAAGATACATTAATAAGAACAGTAGAGCAATGTAGAACTTCATGGTGAGAACCTGGACGTTTCCCCTGAGAGCAGGTGCGGGATGGGGCATAATGTCTTACTAAAGGAGATGTACAGAAGGAGAATAACCTATGAAGTTCTTACCAGTATTCCTTATGAAGAAACAGCAAATTGAAACAGCAATGATCTGCCTGTGAGATACGTGTGTGTATGAGAAAGGTCAAACCCCCAAACCGACCGTGCCCACTGCTGGCCAGGATACGAAGCAACAAGACCTCTGAGGTGTTGCCGGTGGCCGTGACGACCACCACAGCCACTTTGGGGGAGATTTGGGGAGTTTCAGACAAGGCTAAACATACTTTTATGTGACCCAGCACTCACGCTTGCAGAGATTTGCCCAACTTACCTGAAAACGCACGACCTCATAAAAATCTAGAGACCACGTATGAGCACAGCTTTGTTCATCACGGCCCCAAACTTGAAACAGTAAATGCAGTAGGTTGAGCTGGTTTCTGTCTGTGACATCTGCCCACTGGATTGTCATCTTGGGATGGAAAGCAAAGAGCTATCCTGCCAGAGAAAGACGGTGATGAGGCATAAACACACGCCGCTGAGGGAAAGAAGCCAGTCTTTACAAAGGTCTGTACTGACGTTTCCAATCGTACGGCTTTCTCAAAAGCAAACTTGTTCAACTTTTCCCAGGTTTTGGGAAGACAGAGCAAGGTCAAGTGGGAGAAGCACCCAGAGCCACGGAGGCAGATGGACCCATGGCCCTTTGTGACCAGACTGGGGACACCAAAAATTGAATGTGGAATTCACAAATAAATCTACAGGTATAAAAATGTACAAAATCTTCTCACTTAAAGGAGTGGGGACTGGGGGATGACCTCAGTAAGGGACAGTGCGTCAAGGCGGCCCTGCTGGGTGACGGTCTCCAAGAGGGTGAGGACGGACAGTGCTGAAAGCTTGTGTTTGCTCTGGGAGTTAGACCGAGGCGTGAATACAGGGCAGGAGTTGGGTCGGGCCGCTCTCTGCAGACGAGGAGAGGGGAGCTGGAGTGTGGCAGGTGGACAGGGTTCAGTATCGCAGACATTGGCGTGGCCCTGGCTCAGATGGTTTATATAGAAATATCTGTATGTATGTGATACATAAAGATTTGTATGAACACACATCTCTCCCTGGTACGTCAGTTGAGGCTGAGAAGCAACAAGCAAATACCTGCACAGAACTTCCCAAAGCCATCCAGGTTATCCAAGAACGGAATTCTGAAAACCGAGAATGTAGCCGAGAGAAGCCTCAGGAAACGGGGTTTCTAAATAAAATGTGATATTCAGAGAGTGATGCCGGGACTGGAAAAGGTCATTAAGCGTAAACCGAAGGAATGTGAATGAATCAATAACTTGGTTTAACAGAAACATATTAATTTTAGCTCATTAATCATGACAAATGTATTATACCATTATAAGATGTTAATAATAGAGAAAAGTGGGCGTAAGATATAAATGGACTCTCTGTATTATCTTTGCAATAATGTAGTAAATGCAAAGCTGTTCCCAAATGAAAACTTTATGTTAATTATTTTTCAGTGCATATTGGCATAACTCTGAACGTTTGCGTCCTAAGTTCACATATTGAAACCTAATCACCAGTGCAATGGTGTTCAATGTGGGGTCCTGGGGAGGAGATTAGGTTTTGGGTGGAACCCCCATGAGGGGTGGGGATGCTAGGGAGCCCCTCCCCCATCTGCTGTGTGAGGACGCAGAGAGTAACGTCCTTCATGAACCAGGAGGCAGCAGGGCTGCCCCGACGCCGGGCTTCTCAGCCCCAGACTGTGAGACAGGAATGTCCCTGTTGTTCCTCAGCCACACAGCACCTGGGAAGCCTCTGCAGAAGCCAATGGGGCCAAGAGAGACATACAAGAAAAATGGCCGAGCCTGTGGGGTGTCACACAGCTTAGGGCACTGGATGGCTGGGCCTTAGCAGCTTTAAGGCATTTTAAATTGTTGGTATGATTTTTACAGTTTAAGTTTAGTCTGTTATGCCCCAACTCCATCTTGCTGGGGGCTTTCAACACTCCCCCTTTAAGACAGGAAGCTCAAGGAAAAGAGTTTAGTTATAATTGCAAAACCCCAGGCTCCCCTTGGAAGGATTCCCCTTACCAGGTGTTGGCTCTTGTCAAATTCGGTTTGTATTAAGGATTCCCCCTCCCCTACCGAAAGCCCCTTATAAAAGGTTCACCCCTGCTTCTAGGGGTCAAGGGAGGTGTGAGCCCACTCTTGGCTGGCCGATCAATGAAGGACCCTGCTTAATTTGGACTCAGTGTGCTGGCGTTTCTCTATTCCACTGGCTTTGGGTATAACAAGTCCTTTGATGTTACTCAGCCAAGGTGGCTCTTAAAGCCCGGACCACACCAGAAATTCTCCTTGCAGCCTCTGCCCATCTTCCTCAACCTGAATTACCAAAACTCCTGCAGGGATGGTGGTGCTGAATGTGGGGGTGACAGTAACTTAGAAGCCTTAAGCCTTTATTAGGTTTGACTTAATGTTTTTCAAATCACTTATGCCATTATTATTTAATTATGCTCAACCCTAATTGGAGTTAGTTATCATTTTTTATGGTTTTTATATGAAAAGAAGGAGTGTTATCTGTTTATGTTCACACAGCTAACTCCTGACAAGCCCATTTGCCCATTAATTTACTCCTTCTCCGTTTTGAAATGCACATTTATCGAGGTCCCCAGTGTGCTCAGCATTGTCTGAAGCATTTGGGAAATACTAATGGAATTATCAGAAAAGGTCCAAGCTTTCCTGGGTGTCACCTAACCGCAGGAGACATATACTGAATCCTAACCATGACAGATGAGTCCTGTATAAAGGACATTAAGAAAGCAGACAATGGTGGGATCACACTTAAGGTGCATCTTACAAAGGTACTAAGTGAAAATTACTAAATGCAGAATATAAATGTCTTCATATAGTGATTAAAAGGCCATGAAGGCTATGTTAAATAGTTCAATGAAAATATTTCAGATTGCACCAATATACACAATTATGATTTAATAAAAAAAAAAAGAGAAGAAGAAACAGAAAAATGTTCCAAGTAACAAATAATGGAGAGGAAAATGGAACTCAGAACTTGCTATAATCTGCATTTGTGTCTAGTACACAAAATAATCAAATTTTTTGCATTCACTTCCTTTATGAGATAAAATATGCATATATTCACTGGTTTATCAGTCTTGGTATTCAGTAAGCAGAATATTCTCCATAAATATACATTTTCAATGTTTGCATGGACATGATATTTCTTAATAACCATCTTGAGCTCTGCCAGATGATTCAATTATTGAAAGAATCAAATCATTTAGATCTTTAAAAGCAGTTATTTTGATTCTATAAGCTACAACAGTCAGATAAATACAAGTTTATATATTTGTTGGATGGTGTTCATATCTCTGAGATAGAAAAAATCCCACAAGCCGATGATTAAAATCTAGGTTTGTTCAGCTTATAAAACAATAATCTGATTGCTATCTAAGTCTATAGATCTTAAAAACTAGCACAACATACATCAGGCTTTTTCACTTACTTGCTTTATGCCATTAGACAGGTGACTAACAGTAATAGTGGCTAACTTTATAGAGCTGTAATGAAGATGATTTATAATACTGATGATGATAGAGTTTACAGTAGTTCATGTTACGAGTCCTTTAAGTGTTACAAGTCCTTATTAAATGGAAAACTATCACAATAAATTGAGTCATATAAAATAATTGTCCTTTAGATATCCTTTTTAAAATTTATATATCTCTAAAAGTTGAACTAAGCATTGGCATATTACCAATCCTTCACAACTGAGGGAAGTAGAATGTCTGGAATGATATTTATGATACCAGTTTACTGGGAGCAAAGCACAAAGGAATGCTGTGTGAAGGGAAGTGAATTATTTTGGACAATGGGTATGCTTAGCACCTGCCCCTATGTATATCTATTAATTTTTGAGATTTTTAAATAGTTACTCCGAAGTTCATAAAGAGCTCTTCATTTGGAATACATCATGTAATTATTGATCTGAATAAGATATCTCTTGATGCAAAAGGCTTTACCAAGAGTGCATAATAATTTAGAAAAAAATTACATTGTACATTTCTGCTAGAAACTAGAACACAGTATTCTTACCATGCAGGAAGGGTAAAATTACTAGCTAGTTAGTGTGCTGCCTTTTGAAACCAACAAAAAGGCAAAAACATAAAAAAGGTCTGTGATGATCACCTCGTAATAAATAGTATGTCTTGCTATTTGACTATAAAACTAACAATGCTCAGCTTTGGGACAAATCAAAAAATAAACTATTTGGGTTTGGCATCCATACCTCAGTGAGTAGGGCACAGGCCACATACACCAAAGCTGGCAGGTTCGAGCCTGGCCCGGATCTGCTAAACAACAGTGACAACTGTAACAACAACAACAAATAGCCAGGCATTGTGGTGGGCGCCTGTAGTCCCAGCTACTCGGGATGCTGAAGCAAGAAAATTGTTTATGCCCAAAAGTTTGAGATTGCTGTGAGCCATTGCACTCTACTGAGGGTGACATACTGAGACTGTCTCAATAAATAAATAAATAAATTATTAGACAAAGTAAGTGTATTTTAATTCACATACATCTTTATTTATCTCAGTCTGAGGGCTAAGTCATTTAAGAAATGAAGATAGTGATAAGATGATTGTAGAATAGCTCAAGAACTTAAATTAGATGAAGTTCTGTTTAGAAAAACCCTACATCACTTGATTGTTTTTTTAAATAGTATTTCCAAACACACTTTCTGAATTTTCTCAAACTTTACAAGTAGATAAATTGTCTGACAGACTTTGGCTTTATGTTGATAATTTCCATTCTTTTTCAGTGTTTTCTAAGAATTCTAAAATGAACACAAGTAAGATATGTCTAATTAGTTATGGCACAGAGGTGAGTTGACCCACTTATAGCATCTGATAGAATAGTTAGTTATGAGTTCAAGTTAGTGGGTTAGGCAGCAAATTTTTCGTTAGTAAAATAAAATATAACAAAAGGAAGAAATGAGATCTACGGCATATGACTGAGTGTAAGTATTCCCTCAGTGATGAGTAGTTCCACAGCATGAAGGCTGCTTCACTAACAGGAGAATCTTGTATGGCAAGGTTTTCATTTTATTGTATTTTATTTTTCTTTTACTGAGGAAGACAAAATATTTAATTTTTTTGTATAAGGTATAGCGCCTAAGGCAGGTACTTATCCTCCTGACCTCAACCTACACACTCCTGTTTTATAAAGCTATAGGACAGAGTAGAGTTAGAACTGAAAAGTAGTGTAGAAGACATTAAATTGGAAAGGAATGGGGGATGCAGAAAGAGTAACGACAGCCACACCCATGCCAGTCAAACACATTTAGTCCTTACAGCAAATCAGAAAGATGCCAACCATGTCTCTACACTGGCTGGGAATCCTGCCATGGATGCAGGAGAAAATATCCAATACTAAGGGAGTAAATGAGAACAAAGAAAAAGCTCTGAGCCACAGTTACCATGGGGCAATCCTCTGGCTGTGGGCGCTGCCTTAGGAGATATTCCTTACACACACACACAAAAAAAAATATTAAATAGTTTTTCTTTCTCAGAAAAAGCTCTGAGCCACAGCTACAGTGGGACAATCCATCTTGCTGCAGACACCTCTCCAGTAACATGAAGTCATTATGTTGGGGATTTTCTTAAGTCTACTGTTTTCCTCTGCTCAATCCTGCTACCTCTTTCCTTCCACCTCTATAGGGATAATCCAAATAAGACACCCTAGCAAACTTCCTTCAATTTATTTTCCATATCACATCTTTTTTTCCAAGACACTCAACCTTCACACAGGGTTCACAATAATCCCAGTCCATATCCATTGTCAGTTACTGAGAGATACATACAATTGAACAAGGGCAATAAATGG
The DNA here is from genome assembly GCA_963573935.1 of Arctocebus calabarensis. Taxonomy (NCBI): domain Eukaryota; kingdom Metazoa; phylum Chordata; class Mammalia; order Primates; family Lorisidae; genus Arctocebus; species Arctocebus calabarensis. Next base: position 34,458 of record CAUYON010066499.1, on the reverse strand, counting down.
CGAGACAAATGATCACAGTCATTCAAAAATTTAATAAATGTAGGTCTGAGGTAACAAAAACTCAAAAGAACAAAAATGGAATGTTGTAGAGAGTGATCAAGTCTGTTTAGATGAGGACATCTGTGCTAAGAAAAAAGCAAAATGTTCCTTAAAGCTATTCTCATCTTAATCCCCTGAATTTGTGAGCTTGCTACTTTACATGACAAAAGTGACTTTGCAGATGTATTAAGGTTAAGGATTGAGATTGCCCTTGATTATCCAGGTGAGTCTAACAGCTGCTCAGAAGCAGAGAACCTTTCCGGTGGCTCAAGTGGGAGATGTGACTATGGAAAAATTATTGGAGGGATGCAGTGTTACTGGATTTAAAATGAAGCAAGAAGTAAGGAGTGTGGTTAGCCATCAAAATCTGGACAAGGTAAAGAAAAAATCTGACCTACAGCCTCACAGAAAGAAACACAGCTAGGCTAGCATGTTGATTTCAGCCCATTGAGACCTGTATTGAAGTTCTCACCTATAGTACTAGGAGACAACAAATCTACATTGTTTTAAGCCATTAGTTTTACAGTAATTTGGTACAGCAGACTAATAGAAATATAATACAGCATCTTTAAACTATCACTTGCTGTAGAACTGGAGACACCAGTGAGAGGAGCTATGGCTAACTATGGCCATTGCAAATGTGGTAATGAACAAGGAATGAGTCAGTATAAGCTGGGCATGGTAGTTCACATCTGTAATTCCAGCATTCTGGGAGGCCAAGGCTGGAGGATCACTTGAGCTCAGGAGTTTGAGGTTGAAGTGCGCTATGACACCAGTGCAGTCTACCTGGAACAGAGTAACATTCTAGCTCAATAAAAAAGGGGTGCCAATATAGTCTCCCCTTTGAGACTTCCTGTCTATTGTATTTTATATAGAACCCAATCCAGATTTATGAAAATGTGAATTAATGTTTGTGTATAAGTAATACTAAATTAAAAGCTTAAATATATGTTATAAATGCTCCATTTCACATCAGATTTAAAATACTACCAAAGAAATTTGGGGATACTTCTTTTAGGGGCAAATAGTTGCTATTCAGTTTCATTACCTTATGTTTTTCTTTGTATATGAAGCATGAGTGGATTTATCTTGTCCTTTTCAGAGTAATAGGTACTTCACTGACTATAATTATAAAGCTTTTCTTCCTGAGTGTTTTTCTTTTCACTGAATTCGAAAGAAATTGCTTCTTTTATCTCATCTGATTTGACTGAAATGCTTATAATGTAAAATGCTGACAGATTAGTTCCTCAGAAAGAAATGCCACACCTTTTTTTTCTGTTTGGTAAAGTGGTTATGGAGTTTCACTGATGCAAAATTAATTGTTCTGATGTAACTGAACAGACAGAATTAATAATTAATTTTGGAATAGTTACCAAATTTATACATAGATCAAAGTTGCTAGAAATATTTCATACAGACTTGATTTTGTAAGACAATTTTACTGTGTCAAATAAATAAAAATACAGAATAACCAGTATGCTTACATCTACAGAAAATTAAGTATAAACCCTGTATCACTAAAAATGTGCTATTTGAAGGAGAATTTTCCAACTGATCTTTAAGATGTCACATTTCATGGTACTTTTAAAATATTATGTATTCAAACTGATGCAGGCAGACTGTAAGGTCATTGATTTTCCTAAATATATTTTAATACATTTTACTTATTAATAATACTACTTGTTATTCCACTTACCTTCTTGTCAAAATTAACTCTGACAAGTAGGAAATAGGCTAAAAAAAGATAATCCTCTTAACTTCTATATAAGTAGGTTTATTTGCATATTACTTATAATATTCAATATGTTATGAATTATAACAAGACAAAAAAGACAAGCAATCATGACACATTTTCTTTAATACACATTGAACATTATTTTAATTTACATTGGTTTTCAATTTGTCCCTCCCAAAGAATGTTAGGCAAAATTGTATGATAAGATGTACAATACCGTACAAAATTGTGTAGTCTACTTTTTCACCTGTTTTCCTTCTTTACTAAATTCTACTTAAAAACTAAAAGTCAAAGTGAGAATCTTTGTTCTAGACCTCTCTGAGTTTTCAGATCTTTACAGTACTATCATTATCAAGGCTTCAGAATATGTTTTTTGAACTCAATGGAATTGGATAGAATTGAATGTAAGATTGGCCCTGGTGAGGAATGAGAGATCTATACACGGAGACAGAATTGGACATCAAACCACAGCTCACTCAGTCACTCAAAAACCAGTCATACCGCCGCTTGCCTGCCCCTTAGTTTCTTGATTAGAAGAACAATATCTTTTTAAACTTCCTTATAAAGTTGCTGCACAGATTAAATGATGGCATATTGGATTTATATAGTTATATTGTTTTAACTCTTATGTTAAAGTTTTATTATGGTAATGACATTTTTAATTCCAAATAAATGTTTTTTGTACTTTTTATTCCTTGTTTTGTAGAAGACTGTGGCTGTTCATATGAGTATACTGACTAGAATTTTTCAAGCTCTTACACACTCAAGTAATTTTTTACTGTTGCACATCTTTCTTCTTATGTGACATGATTTTTTCCCCTCTAAACTGGTGATCAAGGTTATTTGCTTACCTTTTGCTTTTTAAGAGATGTGGTCTGTCTCCACCTCCTACACTGGAATGCAGTGGCCTAATCAACTATTGATCAAACTCCTAAGCTCAAAAGATCCTTCTAGCTCAGCTGCCCAAGTTTCTGGGACTAAAGGCACATGCCACTATGCCCTAGCTAATGTTTTTTAATTTCTTTTTTTTTGAAACAGAGTTTTGCTGTGTGGCTCTGGTTGGTCTAAAACTCCTGTCCTCAAGTGATTATTCTGCCTCAGTCTCCCAGAGTGCTGAAATTATTTGTGTGATTCACTGTACCTGGCCTGTTCACATTTTTAAAAGGATAATGAGGCTGATCAGTGAAGATAGCGTTTTCTCTGGAAAAGTACGGGGCAATTTTCTCAATAGTTTTCCCAGCCTTGGATCAGTATAAAAAGTAAGTTTTGCATGAGTCTGTGGGACATACGAGGGAGCAAATTTTGCTTACCTTTTTATTTAGGAGACACACTGGTCACATACCTACTTTCAAATTTAGAAAGTGGATGATATTTCAGCATTTTTTTTTTTTTGACACAATTCTCTGTTTAACTGTTTTTGTTTACTTGGAAGATCTGGCTGTGCTCTATTTTTCTTCAGATCCTAATTCTTGACCAAAAGAACTTCTTGTGAGTAAAGCTAATATCATACTTGCTTTAGAAAGAAAATGTTTATGCTTTGTTGATGTAAGGCTACTTTTTAAGAAAAGAAACATTTGGCTTAGATATTGGTAGTATCGTGAAACTTTTATTTTGTTCTTTTTGCTTGAAGTCTGCTCCAACTTGTATGTTTTGGGCCATAATGCTTTTGCTTTACTTTTGATCTAATCTCATTTGCATTCTTCATTCTAGAAATTCTTTAATTTTCTGGCTCACTAGTGGCACCTTTTCATATTACAAGCCCATACTTCCCTAAAGACATAAATTTCTCAATAAACTGACATAGCATCATAAAAAGCAATTTGAAAGAAGAGAAAAACTACATACATTTTTATTTACTAACAGGTTTGTGCATTCTTTTTCAGTTTTTTTTTAATTTCAGATTAATATGAGGGTACAAATTATTGTTTCATATTTATATATTTTAGCATAGTCTTGATTTCAGCATATAAATTAAAAGTTTTATTCTGCATTTTTCTCACATTACTATGTATGAATTTTATCATGTGGCTATAATATAAGTACAATGATAATTATTCCCACTCTTAAGCACTTAAGTTGATTCTCTTTGTTTTTTTTACTATAAACCATACATGTTGCATTTAATATGCTTCTTTTACGTGGAATATTCTTTATAAAGGAGGGTTCATTTCTGGCATACATGGTCAAAAAGAGATGTAAATGACACTGGAAGCCAGAAGGGGGAAAGGGAGAAAGAGTGAGAAGTAAGATCTTACCTATCAGCTATAATAAACACTATTCTATTGATCGACTCACTAAAAGCCCCAACTTACACATTACACAAGGTATCCATGAAACAAAAGCAATTGCAACCCCCCTCATATTATGAAATAACAAAATATACACAGGCAATATTTTGCTGAATATTCTCATTGATTATTATATTTTTACCTGAGATCTTTAATATTATATAGGGGAACCCATCACAACCTTACTCACTTCCTGTTTTAGTAGAATGTGAATTTTCTATTAGTTCTTTGGATGTTTATTGGTGGCTATTTTCTTGAGCGCTAGCCATTCTTCCTGAACCTTTGGTTCTGTAGATTTCTGCCTGTGGTTATTCACATAGACTTCCCAGTATACCCTAACTCCAATTTTATATTCTCTCAATTTCTCTCATGTATATTATCTATTAAGTGTTGTGATCTCCTTAGTGTCTTTCTCTTGGGGTCTAGTCTCATGTCTCATTCCTTGTTCAGCTATTACAACAAGGTGTCTTCCTTGATCCAGCAGGAAAATTTTATAAACTATAGAGATATTAAGAATTAAGTATTTAAACTATAATATTAGATATTTATAAACTTTTTTTGAGAGACTGAAATATAAAAGTTTAAGAAAATAGGACGAATGTTTTGAACTTTTTCTAAGTTAAGGAAAAGTAAGACGCAACTTCCAAGTCGGAACATACACGGCTAGTTTGGAGAACTTTAAATATCATCAAACTAACTACACTATAGCTTTTTTATTGTTAAGGAAGACTATAGAACATTAAATTTTCTATTTTAACCACTTTAACTGTGCTGTCTCATGGCATCAAGTACTTTCTCATTGTGTGCGACTGTCACCATCATCTATCTTCAAACTTTTCTTATCTTCCCAGACCGAAACTGTACCCATTGAACCATAAATGCACATGGCTCCTAAGCACTGGTAACCACAATTCTACTTTTTGTCTCTGTAAATTAGACTACTCTAAATACTAAGAATTAAATAATATATAGCATTTGTGCTTTTGTGTCCATTTCATTTCACTTAGCACAGATCTTCAAAGTTAATTCATGTAGTAGCATGGGTCAGAATTCCCTTCTTTTATGAGGCTGATTGATCCTCCATTGCATTCCACATTTTGTTTCATCATTCATCTACAGATGATCACTTGAGTGGCTTCTTCCCTTTGACTATGCCAAATAATTACCCTGCTATTATAACACAGATCTGTTTGAGAATCTGCTTTAAATTCTTTTGAATATATGACCGGTAATGGAATTGCTGGATCATATAGTAATTACAAATTTTTAAGAACCATTGTACTGTTTTTCTTAGTGACTGTACCATTTTACATTCCTACCAACAGTGCGTAAGGATTCCAAATTCTCCCCAACTTTTCTGACTCCCTGAATTTGTTACTTTTTGAGTTTTGGTTTTGGTTTTCAGTGCTAGCCATCCTAAAAGTGAGTGGTAGTATCTTACTGTGAGTGGATTTAATTTGCACTTTCCTAATATTTAGTGGCTTAGCATTGGATAAATGTTTACTTATATAATTTGTCCATTTTTAATTTTTTTCCCAATTACAGTTTAACAATAAAAGTTTTACATGTTGAACAAAAGATGAGGATAAGTAAGAAGTACAAAAGATATGATTAAGGACTTTGGCCTCAATCCAGTGTGCTAGGCTGATATTTTATATGTGTTGACAGGGAGGATAATGGAAACCAGTTGTTATTCCCTAGGGATTACTATACTATAATAGAAATAATGAGTAACAAAGAGTCCACAGGTTATGGGGAAATGGAAACATCTGGAAGCTCCAGACCCCCAATCAAAACAGATGTTTTTCCCCAAGGGATATAAAAGTAGCTACTATCCTTAAATTAGCCATCTGTCTGAACAATCAATTTTACCAATTAATAAAGAAGGCATTTGAAGTGCTTGGAAATTTGTTAACTCTAAAAATAGGAAGGAAAAATGGAACTATGATTTGCCCAATTATATAAAGACAGGATTATAAGACATTTATGTTTAATATGAAATAGTATCTATTATTTTTTACTCTTTCTGAAATAGTCTGTGGAGGAGCAGAATTGGTATAAAAACAAATCAATAGATGAAACTCATCTGTGATGACAAATTTGACTTGCTTGACAGCAATTTATATGATCATTGATCACCAAGATCAAATTAGGCAGTACAAAGACAGTAACATACTCTTGTAATATAATAAAGTTCTGGTCATGGTGTTAAACTGGTGGTAAATTCAGGAAGGTGGGTGATCTTATTATATCTTTGCTTTGTTTCATTATTCCAATATGAATTAACCCCTTACCTACTTTACTCGCCCTTTTCCTCGTTTTGTATGCTGCAGCCGTATGAAAACATTTACAGTTCTGCTATCCACATTGTTTCACACTAACAAGCCCATGCAGATGCTGGTGGCACCTCCGAATGACCTTCTTCACCTCTGTAAGTTGGAGCACCCTTCTCATTCTTCAGGGTCCAGCTCAAGCATGTTTTCTGGGAGGAATTATTTTATCCTCCAAAAAAGCTAATGATGCTATCTTAATCTCCTCATTGTTTCCAACATGCATCAGCAGTTCAGCATTTCTCTCACTGAATTTATTCATTATAAAAAAATTGACTCCAATATTAATGTGTGATGACATAATAAAATAGACTGCATTTTGGTAGCCCTGGCTTGTTAAAATAAAATTTAATAACAAAAAGCTTGTTAATGAATAAACCAGATTAGAAATACCATTGGCAAAATGAGCTTACTTTAAAAGAAAATCGCATCATTGACTTTTTGTCAAACCTTCAATTCTTTGTTGCTTAAAATAAAGAGCTCTGGATAAAATTAACATACTCTCAATTTTCAATCAATCAGAGAAAATAAATTACAATTTTTAAAAACAGTTAACTATCTGGATGCAGAGAGACTGAGATTTGCAATCCTGATTTTTTGGATTTAGAGTTGAGGTTTACAATATAGGATTTCTTGACATCATCAATCCAACTCTAAATCTGAAACTTTGTGTAATTCAGACATGTAGGTTCCTACCCACCCCTATAACTTTGTATCTAATAGTAAAAAAGAAAATAAAAACTTCCTGGTGATCAGGGAAGCTAATCTAATCTCTTAGCTATTTGCATAACTATTCTCAATCACATAAGATGGACACATCTAAAATTCATTCCCTCTGCCCTGATTGCAAGAATATAGTGTTTCTTCCCCTCTCCCACCCCTACCCAAATTTCCTGGGACCATATGGATAGGTTGGAAAGCTCTCCTATAGACAGGGCTTGCACACCACAACAAGAGTGACAAACGCAGCAAAACTTACCTTTCCTCCCCGCCCCTAACACACAGAATATCAGTCCTGATGAGGTGATCTATCTGAACCCACAAGCCTGACTAGATTTGAAAGAAAACTGCACGCTGCAATTTTGTTGGTTCTTTATTAATGTCATATATGAATATAGATTTTAAAAACACTGCACACTGCAAGTTTGTTGGTTCTCTATTAATGTTATATATAAATATACATGTCTGTGTATATAACATACACTTATAATTGCACATTGATATCCACCATTCCCAAAATGCAGGAAAATGGCTTCCATTTTTTTGGTATAATCTCTCAAGCATGCACCCATCAGTCTCAGTTTTTTTGAGTAGGGAGCCTTGCTCTTGGCAGCCCTTAATGATGTTGCTTAAGAAAGGAAGCGCTTAAAATGGGCTTTCTGTCTGTTTGTTTTATCCAAGTGGGGATGCACTTTCGCTTCCTAGTCTGTGCCTGTTCCCCTTAGCAGCATTCTCCTCCGTTGATGGATTGTTTCCTGTCTGCAGTCACTAACCACAGTGTGTTCAGTCTAGGATCCTGCACATTAACCCAAGCTGTCTCACTGTTCTGTCCTCTTAATTTAAATGCTTGTCTCTTTCTTTCTCAGTCTAACAGCTCTTTCCTTCCCCTCCTCTATTACCCAGAATTGTTTCTCCATCATATCACTTGCAATTTCCAAGATGACATATTTTACTTCAGATCATAGCTCATTTAGTCTTTTCTCCTGCTGGTATGCTAATAGCATCTCAAGCTAATCATTAATTTCCACCCTGTGGTTTCAGTAATTCCCTTCATGCTAAATCTTGCATAGGAAAATTGTTTTAGGTTTGGCACCTCAACTTGGTCTAAGGAAAAAATGAGCCAGAAGGTGCTGTGTCACTGCCGGAGGCCCCTCTGGTCAGGGGGAGCTTTATTGCTCACCTAGTTAAAGAGTTGTAAAGAGGTGGAGGAGTACAAAGCAAGACATGATGTTAAATTTGCTGCTTTGTGTGTGTTTAAATTAAGACTTTGGAGACGAATGGGAAATGTTTGGTGAAATTATTTTTTATGTAACCCTATAAGTAAATACATGTTATTATGTATAAAAATGAAGCATCAAAAGAGATGAAAAAATCAGAAAATATTACTGCTTGGAACATCTTCAAAGATCAAGTTCAAGTTCCTTCTTTTTACAGATGAAAGAACTGAGGTCCATGGAGCTCAAAAGATTTGCCATAGGTCATGCAACCAGTTACATAGGGTTCATTAGCAGGAGATACAGCCCCTGTGGCTAACTTTAATTTGCAGTGCCTGAGATAAGAGAATATACAGCTAGCTCCAGATTCATGGTCACATCCACTTTTCTCTCCCCACTTGGCATTCATCTAGGGCAAAATACAGCTCTTCCGTGCATCCTGATGCAATAGAACATATTCAAGCTCCTTACACATAGTATCTCCCCCACACCTAGGTAGGAGAACAACTCAGAAAAGATAAGCAGCAGAATGTGAAAGCTAGCTCCACGTCTGAACTGAAGCTCTTTCTTTCTCTCCGTATGTATGTGCTCCTCTGGTTCACGTTTCACAGTTCCCTGACAAACAACTTACATTTGGAAGTAGACACTAAGATGCCTGGAATGAGAAAGTGACCTGGGGATATATCTGTCCCATATCATTCTTTTAATCATTTTCTCCAATTATTCCCCATGTAGTGAATGGTCTGAACTCCCAGCCTTACATTCTACCCCATACTATTAACATTTCTGATTCTTGAGTCTTTTCAAGGTTCTTCAGCATAAATTATCTTGCTATTCATTTGCATTGTCTTCTGCAGGCACTTGAAAGTCAGCTTTCTCAAGCTACAAATGCTTTATCCACATTTCATCATTGAAAGTGGGCTACCATCTTCCATCCACTATCATTTCCTCTCCCATTCTCTTTGTAGCTACAAATGCACAATTTGAAAATCTTTGGTTTTCATTTTATTAAAGTTTCAGAAGGTAGTAGAGAATCACTGTAGATTCAGCTTCTGATCATTGGATACCCTGAAGTGAAATAAGGAGAAACAGATTTATTATATCTTACCATTATGATGTGGCTCACAAAATCACTGAGATAGCTAGATAAGCAGCTCTTGACAAACTCCCTGGAAAATGCTGCTGAATGAGACCACTAAGGAAGAGGCTGATTCTGATGCTTGAGATAATAAAGAAAGAGAAAACCACAGCATTGTTGCTGACTCCAGTACCACACTTTGTCTGCCACACACAGGGCCACAAAATGTTTGCCCCACATCCTCTTATAAAACTTCTTTCTAAATTTAGATTTCTGGCTCAGCACCTGTGGCTCAGCAGGCTAAAGCGCCAGCCACGTACACCTGAACTGGCGAGTTCGAATCCAGCCCGGGCCTGCCAAACAACGAAGGTTGTAGCCAAAAAATGGCTGGGGGTTGTGGTGGGCCCAGTAGTCCCAGCTACTTGAGAGGCGGAGGCAAGAGACTTGCTTGAGCCCAGGAATTGGAGGTTGCTGTGAGCTGTGAAGCTACAGCACTCTATCCAGGGTGACAGCTTGAGGCTCTGTCTCAAAATAAATAAATAAATAAATAAATTTAGATTTCTAGGCAGCTCATACAAACAAAACATAATGATGATCTTGCTTACTGGCAGGAGTCATACTTCTGCTTCATGATGTTTTCTTTGCCTTCCAAATCAAATGCTCACATTTTGGCTCACTTTGCTCTAAATAACGTGTACAATCCAAACTGTAATGAAGTACAACCTGAAGTCTGGTAATGTCAATCCTCCAGATTTCTTTTTATTTCTTACTTATTTAAATAAATAAATACATGTTATGGTGTGTAAAAATAAAGCATCAAAAGAGATGAAAAATCAGAAAATATTGCTGCTTGGAACATCTCCAAAGATCAAGTTCAAGTTAGCATTGGCTATTTTTGTTTATTGTTGTTCTATATGAAATGAAGTACTATTTTCATAAGTTATTCAAAGTATAATGTTTCCACTTTTATGGGGATTGTATTAAATCTGTAGATCGCTCTGAGTAGTATGGAAATTTTAGCAACGTTCATTCTTCTCAGCCATGAGCATGGTATGTTCTTCCATTTGTTAATATCTTCTGCTATTTCTTTTCTCATGGTTTCATAGTTCTCTCTGTAAAGATCCTTCACACCCTTTGTTGGGTATAATCCCTGGTATTTCACTTTCTTTGAAGCTATTGTGAAGAGTATTGTGTCTTTGATTTCATTTTCAACTTGATTTTTATTGTCTATATTAAGGCTACTAATTTGTGAACACTGATTTTGTACCAGAAACCTTGTGGTGGCGTCCCTGGGGGGTTCTAAGTATAAGATCATATCATCAGCAAAGAACAAGAGTTAACCTCTTCTGCTCCCATTTGGATACCCTTGATATCTGTCTCTTGCCTAATTACATTGTGTAGAACTTCCTGCACTATGTTGAGTACCAGTTGTGATAGTGAAGATCCTGGTCTGGTTCCAGTTCGAAGTGGAAATACTTCCACTTTTATTCCATTCAGTACAATATTAGCTGTGGGTTTATTATAGATGGCCTCTGCCAGTTTAAGAAATGTGCCATTTGTTCCTATTTTCTTAGGGGTTATTGTCAGAAAGGAATGCTGAATTTTGCTGATTGTTTTTTCTATGTCTATTGAGAGGGATCATGTGGTCCTTGTTTTTGCTTCTACTTATATAGAGAATTACAATTCTGGATTTATGTGTGTTGAACCAACCTTGCATCAAGGTTGGAATAAAGTCTACTTGATCATGATGTATAATCTTTTTAATGTGTAGCTATATTCCGTTTTCTAGGATTTTATTGAGTATTTATGCATTGATATTCATTAATGATATTTGTCCATTGTTTTTCTTTTATGTTGAGTCCTTCCTTGGTTTTGACATACAGGTGATATTTGCTTCACAGAACATGTGGGAGAGTGTTCCTTCCTTCTCTATGTTTTGGAATAGGTTCTGCAATATAGGTACAAGCTTCTCTTTGAAGGTTTGGCAGAATTCTGGTGTAAAACTATCTGGACTTTTCTTTTTTGTAATATTTTGTATTGTATTGTTGATGCAATTGTGCTTGACATTGGTCTATTCAAAAATTCTAACTTTTTCTAGTTGAGTCTACAGTGATCAGTACCACTACCATGGTACTGAGGCTGAGTACGGTAGCCCCTGTCTATAATCCTAATATTCTGGGAGGCCTAGGTAAGTGGATTGTCTGAGCTCACAAGTTTGAGACCAGTCTGAGCTAGAGTGAGATCTCATCTTTAAAAACAGCTGGACATTGTGGCAGGCTTCTATAATCCCAGCTACTTGAAAAGCTGAGGTAAGAGAATAGCTTAAGCCCAAGAGTTTGAAGTTGCTGTGAGCTACAATGCCACTGCACTCTACCGAGGGCAACAAAGAAAGACTCTATCTCAAAAAACAAAAACATCTGGGAATTGTGGCAGGCCCCTGTAATCCCAGCTACTCAGGAGGCTGAGGAAAGAGAATTGCCTAAACCCAGGAGGTGGAGGTTGCTGTGAGCTGTGTGACGCCATGGCATTCTACTGAGGGTGATAAAGTGAGACTCTGTCTCTACAAACAACAACAACAACAACAACAAATCCAACAAACAATTAAAAAAGCCTCAGCATGGTACTGGCACCAAATTGAGGTGTAGATCTCAGGAAGGTAATAGGGAAGCTAGAGAGGAACCTAGTCACATATTGCCTTCTGAGCTTCAACAAAATAAACAAAAGCTTATATTGGGGGAAAAAACCCTATTTAATAAATAGTGCTGGGAAAACTGGGTAGCCACATGCAAAAGTCTAAAAGTGGACCTGCACCTCTCTCCACTTACCAAAATTGACTTACCCTGGATAAAGGACACAAAATGACAAAACAAACAAACAAACAAACAAACAAACAAAAAAACTTAGAAGCATGGGAAAAACCCTTGATGATATCTGTCTGGGTAAAGATATTATGAATAAAACTCCATTGGCAATCACAACAAAAACAAAAATAAATAAATGGGACTAAATTAAGCTAAAAACCTTCTTTACAGCTAAGGACACAACAATTAAAACAAACAGAAAACCTTCACCTTTAGAAAGGGAAAAGATATTTGCATGTTATGGACCTGACAAAGAGCTGATAATTGGAATCTACAGAGAACTCAATTAACAAAAAAATAGGAAGCAATCTGACTTGTAAATGAGCAACAGATAAGAACAGAACCCTCTCTTAAGAAGGCAGATAAATAGCCAACAAACATAAAAAAAGTTCATCATCCCTAATCATCAAAGAAATGCAAGTCAAAACCATTCTTGGGTATCCCCTAACCCCAGTGTGAATAACCCACATCACAAAGACCCAAAGCTGCACATGCTGGTGTGAATATGGAAAGAAGGGAACACTTTTACACTGTTGGTGAGATTACAACTTAATACAACCTCCATGGAAAGTAATATGGAGAATCCTCAAAGAGCTAAAAATAAACTTTCAATTTCATCCTGCAATCCCGTTACTAGTTGTCTGCCTAGAGGACAAAAAAAAAAAAAAAAAAAAAAATCATTTTACCTTAAGGTCATTTGTACTAAGATGTTCATCATAGCACAATTCATAATCACCAAGATGTGGAATTAACCCAAGTGCCAACCAACCCATGAATGTATGAATATATAAACTGTAAGATACACACACACACACATACACACACGTGTGCACGTGTGCACACACGCACATACCATGGAATGCTATTCAGTCATAAAACGATGTTTACCTGGGTGGAGTTGAAGAACAAGAACATTCTTCTTAGTAAACCACCACAAGAATGAAAAGCAAGTATCCTATGTACTCAATACTAATATGAAACTAATAGAAAAACAACTACACCTTCACATGAAAGAACAACACAGTTAAATTCAAGTGGGGGCTAAGGAGGGAGAGGAGAGAGATGAGGAGGGGGAATCATTGGTAAGCTCTCACCTAATGTTCACAGTTGAAGGGAATGCAGCACACCCCCTGGGTGAAGGGGCCTACTACTACTGAACTTTACCTAAGAAACACAATGTACCGTAATCATTAGTAGTCGCATATTCATCTGAGATAAATTAAAAAAAGAAAATAAACTATAATGAAGTCTTGGAAATGTAGCTTTTGGCTTTTTACCCACTGATAGATAGTAAGGACTTTTGCAAGAGAATTGGAATGGGTTTGAATAAACGTTTATAAATTATCTTCCATATCTATATTTTAACTGAGATTCCCTTACTGTACATTTTCTATACTTTCAGATATGTGTATATGTCAGTGTTTCACAACAGGAAGTGATTTTTCCCCCTGGGGACACTTAGCCATGTCTCTTTTGAGTGTTTCCATGAGGGTTTAGTATCAGTTTCTTGTGGGCAAAGATAAAGAATATTGTTAATCAACCTACAATGTACAGGACAATCGCCAGCCAAAAAGAATTTTCTGGTCCAAAATATTAATAGTAGTGAAGCTAAGAAACTTGAATATATGTTGCTTATAGATTTAGTTCTAACACTTTCAATATTTCACTACACTTTCTTCTTGCTTGTATCATTTCTAAAGAGAAATAAGAAGGAATTGTTATCAGTTTTCCTATATAGGTATGGTGTTTTCTCTTCCAGCCACTTTCAAGATTTTTTCTTTATCTTTAAATATGTAAATGTGATATTTGAATATGATATGTCTAGGTGTATTGTTTTTTTTTTTTTTGCTTTTTGCATTTATCCTGCTTGGTTTTCTCTGAACTTCCTGAGTCTGTGGTTTAGTTCTGACAGTAACTTAGGAAAATTCTTACTCATGGTTGCTTAAAATTTTCTCTCTTTCTCTATTTATTTCTTCTTCTCTTCCTCCCTCCCTTCCTTCCTTCCTTCCTTCCTTCCTTCCTTTCTCTTTTTCTCTCTCTCTCTCTCTCCTCCCCGTTTCTTCTCGGATTCTCATTACACATTTGTTAACACATTTTATGGTTGCACTACAGTTATTGGATATTCTATTGTATTCTTGTCAGTCTTTATTCTCTTTCCTCTTCAGTTGTAACAGTCCCCAGGTTCATGTACTCAAGCTCAGAGGTTCTTTCCTCTGCCATGTCCAGTCTACTAATGAGCCTATCAAAGGCATTCTTCATTTCAGTTGCAGATCTTTGCTCTCTAACCTCTCTTTTTGATTCATTATTAGAATCTCCATCTCCTGACTTATATTATCAAGCTCTTTTTATATTTTCTTTCCTTTTTTTTGCGGTTTTTGGCCGATGCCCTACTCCTTTGAGCCACAGGTGCCACCTATATTATTACTACTTATTTATTAAATCCATTAGCATATGATCACAGATTTTGCCTTGTTTTGTTTAGTACATTTCTGATCTAATAATTCCAACACTTATCCTGACTCTGGTTTTGATGCTTGCTTAGTCTCATCAAACTGTTTTCTTTTTTGTTTGTTTGTTTTTTGTTTTGTCGTTTTTGTAAGCTTTATAACTTTTTCATGAAATCCAAACAAGACGTACTGAGTAAAAGGAACTGTGGATAAATAGGCCTTTGTCCCTGTGGTGGTAAAATGTGGGCAGGGAAGGGTGAGTGCAAACATTCTGTAGTTAGGCCTCAGTCTTTTTGTGAGCTCGAGTCTCTGGACTGTGAACGTCACATACTTCTCTGCCACCCTACCCTTTGTGTGTGAGACAGAAAGGCTGGAAAAAGCCAGAGTTAAATTTTCCTTTCCTCAGTTAGATAAAGCTTTGGGAAGCCCTGTCATGTTAGGCTCTGGACTAGTAGTTTCTCGAGGGCAAACTTTGTTAAGAAGAACAAAGCTTTTGCTTACTGCAAACTGGCTTCTTCCTTTCTTGTGCTTCAAGCACAAGCAAATTTTTCTCTGATCTTCACTGTGAAAACTTGGTAATGCTCCTAAAATTCACAAAAGGATGAGGGCCCTGCTGTGCCTGGGCTCCTCTCTACTAAGGTTCATAGTTCACGACTTATCCACGTTGAGCCTCTAGCAATTCCTCTATTGCAGTTCATATTTCCCAACCCCACATTGATTCCCTTAGATTTCTGCTCATAGGTTTCTTCCCTAATAACTTGTAATTCTCTGTGTCTGCCTGTCTTTCTAATTTTTGAAGAAGTACTTTTCCCCATGACTTCATTTGTCTTTTGGATCATAAAGAGTTGCTGATTTTTCCTTTTGTTCAGTTTACTTTAGATCAATTTGCTCAGATTTATCAGTTTACTTGTTAGGACAAGTGATGACTTCTAAGCTCCTCCTACGTTAGACTTGGAATCAAAAGTCTGTAACCTTTAGTCTATGTAACTACATAAAAAATGAACAACTGATCACTGTAATCATTTCTGGAGAAAGGAGGTAAGTTTGGATTTGAGAATTATAATTAAGGTCCCTTTAGCTTTTATTTTATTTTATCTTATTTTATTTGTGAGCAGAATAAATATATCAGTATAATTAAAGATTGATAAAAATTATAAAATACTTTGAGCAGGAACCAAAATGTGGGGAAAGTATAAGGGACTTGGAAACAAATAAGATAGAGGTATTAAAAACAAAATTTCTGCATTTGTTTAAAAGCACTTTTTTCCTATATATCTTAATCAGGAAGCAGTCCACACTATCATTTTAGCAATGAATCTAAGTGTCTTCCTTAATTCCCATTTCTTCTCCATTCTGCCCATCTAATTCGAGACTCACTTCAATCCATTTTAATGATTTATTAAAAAAAATTTTTTTTGATTCATCATTCCCATTGTCTTCATTGTTTATTTTAATTTATCTTTATTTTTTAAAAAGTTTTGAGCAGTTTTGATCGGGACTATTATAACGTTCTTTTTACTACTCTCTCTATCTTCACAACTTTTACTGTCGATGTAACTTTCCATGTAGACTTATCACTATCTCATTACTGAGTATTCTTTTAAGATAAGTTACTCTAAGAACCTAGATCACAACACAAGACCAATAACTGATCTTATTCTATTTTTCTTATTTTCCTGAAATATAGTTTGTTGGAAGTTGACATTCAATTGTACAGACTTTTAAGTATCATTGTTATTGGACCATGGGATGTTACCTAACTGTAAGGGAACATTGTCTAAATAGAGAGAAGAAAAATAAATAGAGGCAGTCCTAGGACTTAACAATCAGGAGAAAAGTTAAAGAAAAAGGAATGGAAAAGAGCAATCAGGAACTTTTATTCTGAGCAAGTTTAACTGAAAAAAGGTGGAAAGGCCACGTGAAGAAAGTATTTCAGAATAAACCAAATAACCCACAGAAAGTTAGCTGCACTTTGCCATAGGTATGGATAAATAAATTGGGGAATTAACATGAATGTGGAAATGTCATCAAAATTATGTTGAACAAGATGAGTAGCAAGAAAGAATAGAAAGATCTGTAGTAAAAAGAAGTATTGAGTCAGAATTCTTAACAGAAACTTAATTTCTAAACACATGAGAGTAAAATGACAGAGGAATATGGAGAAATTAATGGCCTTAGTTAGTATAAAGAAATTGACATCAGAGAAACTGAAAAATGAGCATCTGATGTTAGGAGTAAATTATTCAATACTTTCAGGAGAATGGTGAATTATCAAATGTAAGGAATTTTTTAACAAATGCATGTTAAATTGATTTTATGTGGTTCAATTTCTGACTTTTCCATAGAGGCTAAGGAAAATATTCTCCAATTTGAATAGCTTTGCTTTTAGAAAAAATTTTCCTTAAACATCTAGTAACTTTTTACTTGTTTTACTTGATTATAGGCATAGTAAAAAGGAAATTTCTTCACAGAAGTGCAGATATGACACTAATTAGCAGCCATTAACTGATACCATGCCCAATTACAGAGTCAACACCCAGTGCAACAGGGGTATCTTCTGAATGAAGTGTCCATGTTCACCTTTGGTAATGTTAATGGTTTCTGTTTCATAAAGTTCTTGGACTAAGTTAAACTAACAGTTAATTCAACCATTTCTGTTTTTATTATCACCTTCAATACATCATTTCAGAAATAGGCAGAAAAGCTAGATGATCTGAACTTGTTATCTCAGAAATTAAAAAAAAAAAGAAAAAAACTAAAGTGTTTTTCTGGAGCAGTTATAAACTAAACTTTTCGTGTTTGTCACATATTCATACAAGTATAACAACATTGGAGGAAATGAGAGTAAGTAGAAAACCAACAGTGTTAGTAACCATTAGAGTCTACCCACAATAATGAGATTGATTTTTTAAAATGGACTTATTAAATTATCACCAATCCCTTATACATTCAATCTTTAAATTCCTACTGACACATCTGTTCACAAAAAATATTGAAAAAAGAAGATGAAATACTAAAAAGTTATCATATCCCCCAAACATTACACCATAATGATTTTGAAAATACTGCCCTCTGAGAGATATACCACCCACAAGTTTCAATTAACTCCATTTGAGGCTGTGTGTTTGCTCCAGTGAAGTTATAGAAAGCTGTGTATATAAGTGTACATGTGTATGTCATTTTTCCTTTCAACACTTCAGAATATGTGTTATGTTTCCATTTTTAATTCTTTCTTTTTTTGGAGACAGAGCCTCAAGCTGTCACCCTGGATAGAGTGCTGTGGCATCACAGCTCACAGCAACTTCCAACTTCTGGGCTTAATCGATTCTCTTGCCTCAGCCTCCCAAGAACCTGGGACTACAGATGCCTGCCACAATGCTATTTTTTGGTTATAGTTGTCATTGTTGTTTGGCAGGCCTGGGCTGGATTTGAACCCATCAGCTCTGGTGTATGTGGCTGGTGCCTTAGCCGCTTGAGCTACAGGTGCCGACCTTCATTTTTAATTCTTTATAGAACTTTTCAGCAATATAGGAGAAGAAAGATAAAACCAAAAGTGATTGCTCAGAACTTCTTGAAGATAGAATAGTCTAAAACTTAACATTTGTGCTAAAATGATGATGAGTTCATGGCACAAACAATCAAATAAGGAGAAACAGATTGCATTTGAAAACCAAGTAGGTTTAGATACTGCCTGACTAAAATTAGTACTAGGAATACCACATAATTCTGTACATTCTACATATCTCTCTAAGTTCTACAACATAAAATCTGGATAGTTAAAAATTATAAAAAGATAATTAATAGTCTATGAGAGAAATAATTACATTCAAAGAAATAAGGTTTCATGAAGGAACACAAGAGCACAAAAACTAGGACTTAAGTCATGAAATAAAGGGATCTGCAGCATTTATAGCATTCTCTTTTACCAAGCAATCCTGGTTGATTTTAATATCTGATGCAGTCAAAGAAATTTACATGAGAAAATGAAAATCATTCTTCTATAGTATTTTGGACAATTAATCTCTTTGTTCATTATAGAATAACACATACCTTGATTACCTTGATTAGATTACAGTGGGTGGTCATAACTTTTGGTTTTGGTTGGGATAACTAGAAAGTAAGAATGGTAATTGTATTTTTGAATAGAAATTAGCTTAGGTTTATGTGAATTTTATGGTTTAAAATATCATGTATATAATTCTGATGAAAAGGTAAAATGAACAAAGAAAATGCATACAATAAGCCAAGAAATATTTTTTTGTAAAATTTCATCATAATAGGTTAAATGTTCGTATCATTTTTCTGAATCACAAAACTTAACCACATGTTTTATTAGTTCTTAAAATATTTGTTTCTGGAACATGTTTGTATAGTGTCCTTCAGACTAGTTAAAACTATCATATTTAGTTCCAAAGTAAATTAATGTCTATTAAATTCTCTTCATGTCCACCATCCTCTTAGTCTAAACCACTTATATTCTAAACTGATATAATATACTATTAAGTTATCAACCTGCTAACATGATTATCAGTCTTCTATTTATTCTTCGGTTTAAAACGAGGGTGAACAATTTTTTAAATATGTACATCAGAATGAATCATTGTTTAAGATTACTCAGTTATTCTTCACTACTATTGACAGAAAATCTAAAGTCTATCATGGTCTAGGTCTAATATTATTTACATGGTTCACCTTAATTTACTTCAGGTCATCCTCCTCTTCTTTAATCAGTACAAATTATATTAATTTCCCTTCCTAACTTTTAATTTTTTTTTAGCCTATTGTCATTGTTCTCACTTTCCTCTTATACTAGACTACTCTTCCTGTTGTGTCTTGATGGCTATTTATTATTGCTTGGGTCTCCACTTTAATGTCAGGTCCTTGGGAATTCCTTTTTGGATTACTTACATACAGTTCTTTTTCCAAGCTATTTAGTTGGGTTTTTTTAATCCTAGCATTCTATTTCATTGCTTTTACAACAATCTGTAGGCTTTGTTATACTAGATTGTGTCCTTCTTCAGAGGAAGATCTAGAATTGCAGACACCTAAGCTCATGATAGCTAAATTACTGAAAACAAAGTTTAAGATTAAATATTAAAAGGAGATAGGGAAAGCAGAAATGCTATATATGGAGAACGATAATAAGCATTACAGTTGATTTGTCATCAGAAATAATGGAAGCTGAAAGATGAAGGATCAATATATTTAGTGCTGAAAGAATAACTGTCAGCTCAGAATTCTACATTCAGGAGATATACCTTTTAAGAATAAAATAAAAAGTGAGAACATTTTCTGATGAAAAAAATTAACTGGCTAACGTCTACTATAGGAAATGCTAAAAGAACTTCTCAAATCAGAAGAAAACCATACCAGATGGAAATCTGTATTATCAAGAAAAATTAATAACATTAAAATATTAACAAATGGGTTAAACATAACATGGAATCATATTATTTTTATTACTATCTTTATGCTATTTTCACATATTTAAAGTGAAAATTATAACATTGTTTTTTAAAATTTATAGCATTAGCAAATGTAATGCATATGTACATATGAGAATTATAGCATAAAGGAACAGATTGACAGTAAATGAATGTCATTTGAGGATCTTCACATATTACATAAAAATAGTATAATGTAAGCATTGAATAGACCATGAAAGGTTAAAGATGTTTATCGTAATCCTCAGTAATTGCTTTAAAAAGAGCAAGGAGATACAGCAAGAAAAAAAATCAATAGATTAAACTAAAATGGAACTCCAAGACGTATTCAAATAATCCAAAAGAAAACATGAAATTTAAAACAAGTATTGCAAAATTCAAAGGAGACAAACAGAAACTTATCAATAAAAAGTTTAATCATATAATTCACATTAAATAATGGTGAACTAAACACTCCATTAAAGGCAAAAATTAAAAGCACAAATATATTCAATATACAACCATAATCAGCTTTCTGAAAGAAGGATACTTTAAATATAAAAACACAGATAGGTTCAATTTAAATGAATAGAAAAAATACATTATGCTAACATGAAGCACAAAAGAGCTGGCTTAAGGGAATTAATATGTATTTAAATTAATATAAAAACAGAATCAAAAATAGTTTATTAATGAGGAGGATTTAAATTTATCAAGAAATAAAAACAGTCATAAATGTTTGTAGCCAATAGAAGTGAAAAATATGCAAAGGGCTTTGGGCCTAGTGAAGAAGGCATGTGCCCGTGTTTCCCTGCAATTCTCTTCTAAGTGTAGCTGAAAAGTCTGGACATAATACAATAGGTAGCCAAAGGGGCACTAGGAAAGAAAGAGAGATGAAAGCAAGTTTGTTAGAAACCCTGGAACTAGAGGAACAACATAGCAGCTGAACATTTTACAGATGCCACCCAGTAGAATAAGGTGATATAGGCCTGGCATTTCCCAATATCCAACCTATCAACAGAAGACCATTTAAGAAAGGTTATTCTCCCCTCAGCTAGAACTGAAATCCTGATGAAAACATCAGATACGTTCAGCAGCACACACCATAACTAACAAATGGCACAGGAAGCCTCTTTGTCCCTGTGAGGCTGAGACTCTCCTCTCTCACTGAGAAATACTGGCATGGATGGACAGCACTGGCAAGGGAGATTTTACTTTAAAGAGTACCCAGCCTGGAAAATCTCTTTGTCTCCATGAAATTTGGACACTTATCACCACCCCAATTGCTAGATGTCCAGGAAGATCCTGCAAGAGAAATTAGTCTGTAACAAGAGGGCTGGCCTAGGAAGACTCTTCATCCCTGAAGTCTGAGACTACCCTCCTTCACTGAGGAAACCTAGAAGTAGTGACAAGCTTTACACTAAAAATGTGTCCTCCTTCAGGAAGCTACATTGTCCATGAAGCCTTGAAATGCCAGTACTCAGAGACACTCATAGGATGGATCCCAACACAGGAAGCATCCTCTGCTGGTAGAATTCTCCTTCCCCTGTCAGAGATGTCCTATCATAAGATGCAAACCTTGACAGTACTTACCTTCTCCACTTTGTCTGAGGCTCTCCTCTTGCACCAAGGTTCCCATAAGTTTCAGTATGGTGGCAAAAACCTCTTTCTATAAAATAGCAGCCTAGCTCAGCATGCGTCTTTATCCCCAAAGGCCCAAGACACCTTACTCACACCTAGATATGCCATATTGAGGGATTGGGACAAATCCAAGATTAGAACTCAGAATCTCCTAACCTAACAGGCAGAATGCTCCATTCAAGAGAAAGTAACTTGTAACTTGCCACATGAAAAACAAAACATTCACATTTTGATAAAGAAAATTATTTGATGTGAACTCTGAGATGAATCAGGTGTTGGAATCACCTGATAAATGTATTAAAGTAGCCATTGGAAAAATACTTAAACAGATATTACAAATAGTTTTTAAATACATAAAAAGGCAAAATTGCTCAGTAAAGAAACAGAAATTTAAAAACTATAGGAAAATTATATAATTAGAAACCATGATGACAGGAACAAATAATTTACTGGATGGGCTTAATAGTATAGAGAAGATGGCAGAGGCTAGAATTAGTAAACTTAAGAACAGATCAATAATTTCCACACACACATAAATCAGGCTGAATACATGTGCACAGAGACTGGGAGATGTGTGGGACAATAACAAATGATACAAGACTTGTATCATTGGATTCCCAGAGGAGGGGGAAAAGACAGTGGGGCTAAAAGAATATTCAAAGAAATAATGGCTGAAAACTTCCTAAATTTGGTAAAAGTCATAATACTGCAGATTCAAAAAGATAAGTCAATCCCCAACAGAATAAATTGGAAGAAATATATGCCAAGAAACACAATAGTCTATTTTTTGAAAACTAAAGACAAAGATAAAAAGATCCTGTAAAGAGGTTAAACACTCATGTCAGGTAATACCATCTTCTACTCAGAGAAAAAAGGATTTAAGCAAAAATGAGGTTTCTACACTTCACTTGATGTAATAAATATTAATACCAGTGGACTGTGATAAGTCACAGTAATACCTAGAGCAATCAATATAAAAACTATAAAAAGAGATATGCTCAAAAACCTAAATAAGTAAAAAAGAATCACACAAATACTTTAAATAACCAACCAAAGAGAAAAAGAGGCAAAAGAAAATAATCAAGAAAATGACAGACTTCAGCTCTAACATATCAATAATTACATAGGAATAGTCCAAATATACCAATTAAAAAGCTCAGTTTGGTATAGCGGATTAAAGAAACAAAACAGCAATGACAAAACATAACCTACTACATGTAGGTCACATGCTTACATGAACTCTCTTTATTCAACAAAACATTTAGCAAATTACTTCCAACAATGCATAGAAAGAATTTCATACTATGAACAAATGAGTGTTATTTCCAGTATGCAAGGCTACTTCAACATTTCAAAATTAACCAATGTAGGTCACTATAATAACAGTGACAAAAGAAAATCACATATCAACTGATACAGGAAATGCATTTGAAAAAAATCTAATACACATGCATGATAAAAATTCACAAAAAAATTATGATTAGGAGGACATTACATTTACTTCATGAAAAGCAAATCTACTACTAACATCACAGGGATTGTGCAAGATGGAATGCTTTCCCTCTAAAACCACGAGCACAAGAAGAATGCCTGCTGTCATCTCTTTTTAAAAATATGGCTAGGACTTCTTGCCACTGCAATAAGGGAGAATAAAAAAAAATTGGCAAGGATGAAAGAAAACTACTCCTATTTTCAGATGATGTGACTGTCTACCTAGAACTTATAAAGGCATGTGCAAAAATATTCCTGGAAGGAAGAAGTTTGTTCAATCAAGATTGCAGGATACTTGATCAAAATGTATATGTATATGTATGATATATATCACACTTCCAACTACTAAAAGGGTGTGTAATCTCTTGTTGTATTGTTCCCTTGACCAGAATGAAGTGACCTCTGTCTTTCTTAAGTTTACTTGCTTTAAATCTACTTGTATCTGAAAATAAGATTGCAACCCCTCCTTTCTTGTGATAGCTACTTGCCTGAAATACTGTTTTCCATCACTTTACTCTGAGCATAGATTTGTTCTTCAAGGTTACGTGTGTTTTTTGAAGATAATATATATAAGGCTTGTGCTTTTTTATCCATTCTGCCAGTCTTTGTCTATTCGTCAGAGAATATATGCCATTAACATGCATTGGGGGAATTGATAAGTGTGGTAGAGTTCTAATCATCTTGTTTTGTGAAAGTCCAAGGCTCAGTTTTATCCTTTGAACAGTGGAAGCTAGATTTTGTCCTTAAGTTTCTGGGTGTTTACTTTGCTGGTGTACCATTGTGATGGTCTGTATGGAGAACCAACAAAAAATAGGTGTTAAATATTTCCAGTAGAACTAATCTTGTTGTGATTTTCCTCAGTGTTTGCTTATCAGTAAAATGTTTGATTTATCCATCACTTTTGAAGCTTTTTTTAAAAATCAGGATACAGAATTCTGGTCTGAAAATTGTTCTGTTTAAGTAGATTAAAGATAAATTATCATTTTCTTTTTGTTTGGAACATTTCTGCCGAAAAGTCTGTTATTACCCTATTGTTACCTAAAAATCTCTACTAATGGATCTGCTCCTATAGGTCAGTTGACCCTGACTCCTGACTGTAGATTTTTTTCTTTGTCTTGACTTGGACAAGTATATTATAATGTGTCTTAGAGATGCTGTATGTCTGCTGAGATGACGTGGGGTTCAATATCCCTCTAAAAAAAGTGTTTATGAATCTTTAGTGAAACTTGAAAATTTTTCATTTATGATGTACTCCAATAGGACATCCATTCCATCAAGACATTCTTCTTCCCCTTCAGGGATTCCCCATAATTCATATGTTTGAATGCTTTGTGAAGTCCATAGTTCTCTGAGCGAATGTTCTGCTTCCTCTTTCTTCTTTTCCCTACCTGGGTTAACTCAAGATCTTTATCCTCTAGCTTTGAACTTCTTTCTTCTCCATGGTCTAATATATTATTAACACTTTCTACTGCATCTTTAAGTTCCCTGATTGACTCCTCCAACTTCTTAATCTCTGCCATATTCTTTCTATACTCTTCATATCTTATGTCCATTTTTTGGTTCTTCTTTTCCACTTTCTTATTAATTCCCTTTGCCACACATATTTTAAATTCCCCTTCTGTCATTCCCCTTAATTCTTTATAAGTGGAATCCTCAGTAATACTTGCCTCATCATCCCTCGAAGGGGAGTTTTTCTGTTTTGTTTTTTCATGTTACCAGAATTTCTTTTTGGTTCTTCCTCATGTGTGTTTTCTTCTTGTTCAGTTCCTTCTCCTGCTTATTTACTTCTCACTACCTCCTTCACTTTAAGTTACCTTGTCTCAGAACTTAGCTGTTGAAGTGGCCTTTTGGTATAGGTGAAAAGGAAGAGAAGCATAAAGAGCAAGGAGGGAGAAGAAAGAGGGAAAAAAAGAAAAAAGAAGAATGGCTATGAAAGAAGAGAAAAAGAGTGATTGGAAAAATGATATTGTTTGGCAGGGTGCTATGCTCACACTCACAATCTAGGTCTTTAGTAGAAAAAGTTGGGACTGTTTTCTCAAAATCAGGAAATCCTTACCTGCATGGGCAAAAGCAAGACTTCACTCTGCCAAATGTGGAAAGAGCAAATAATCAAAAGTCAAAAATTCTGCGGTAGGTTGCAGTGCAGACCTGCTAGTACTGTACTGCAGTATTGTAATACTGTACTGTCTTTCCAAAGTCCAAAGCTGAAAGGGCACTCTAGACTGCGAGCTCTTGACCTCCTTGAGCCAGTCCAATGGTGTAAATCCCTAGCCAGACCAATGCTTTAAACCCCTAGCTCTCAGAGAAAGAAAAAGAGAACAAAAAGAAAAAAAAAAAAGAATAAAATCATCTAAGTAAAATTAAAAATACAATTATATAAGATAATTAAAAAGAGATAGCTGAGGTGGTGTATGGGAATATTATGTGCGAAAGATGAGAAAGATGGAAAAATCTCTACCAAATGTGAGAAAAAAGGAGAGAAATAAAAATGAAAGAATAAAAGATGCTGAAAAACCATAATAAAAGTGGAGGACCTCTTGCTATTGAAGAAAATAAAAATTAAAAGTACAACCAACCAAAACGCCCCAAAGAAATGTATGTATGTGAATATATATATATACATATAATATTTATATAATATTTATATTGCAATACATTTCCTGGACACCAGATGGTGCTGAGGTGTTAGGAGCTGGAGAATGTATACTGATTTGCTGTGAAAAATTAGGGCTGGAAGCAACTCTCTTAGTTGCAGAGGAGATAGGGTCCTATCTCCCTGACATAGTTGCCCTCAATCAAGGCCTGGTTGATTCATCAGTATTCAGTCCCTGCTGAATTGGATTGGATTTAGGATTGGAGTCCTAAAAGTCTTGCCATATTCCTTACAAGAAACATCTCACATTCCTCCTGACAATAACTCCTGGAGCTGCTCAGCTCACCCCAAGTGTCAATGCCGGAACTCAACATGCATGACAGAACTGGCTGTGCACTAAGACCCTGTGGACTGTTTCTCCCACACTACCTTCCCACAATGGCACCCAGATAGCAGCCAAGCTAATGGGTGATCCCCCTACCCAATATTCAATCCTGGGCACTAGTCACTCTTCAAGTCCACCCACACCTCCTCCTTAAAGGCTTCTCTAGTGAACAAGTTTAGCCCCAAATCAAAAACCTGCAAGACAGTCCTTTGCTGTCCCCAGTCAACTTGGCAGAATAGCTGGCCAGTCACCTTCAATTCCCAAGCACCTGCCTTCTGTGCTGGTTTTCCTCAGCTCCACACTACCTTGCTGGCTCCTGTAGTCCACCAGTGCTTCACTGTGGGCCCAAGGTGATGTCTCTGAGTAAGTCCCCTGCCTCACTACAAGTGGCTAGTTAGAAAATGTTTATAGGCCACTAGCTTGCTCTACTCCCTTAAATAAGTATTTTTAATTTTACTTTTGTTCTAAATCTAAGAATACTAAACAAGAATTTGAATTTGTACTAGCCATAATACTAGCTGAGCTTTAGATTATGGCCTAATCACTAAAATTTTATCTAATTATTTTTACTACTTATCTCATCATATTTATTTTATTCATGTGTGAAGAAGAATTATTTTATACAATAGTTTTTATGAAATTTCCCTTTTGGCAATTGAAATATGCAAATAAATTTTAGACATTCATATAAAGTGTGGGGTGGACAAAATGTAAAGATTCTCTCTGAAAATGAGAATTCTAAAAAGAATAGCAAATTTTCAGAATGTGTTACATTTCTTTTACTATAAAAAACATTAAAATACTAACTTAATGTGGGGCACTATAAAATGTATCTTTTGTGAAAATATCTTTTAATTGTTCTGACAATCTCTCCCTCTCATGTGTGCAAGTATTCTCTTTCTCTCTCACCCCCACACACAGACACACACAAACATTCACAGACATACAGAGTAATGTTCCCTCATCTCAACTTTTAAGCACTAAGCAAGACTGATTAAAATAAAAGCCATTTTAATAATCACATAAAATCTACCAAAAACCAAAAAAAGAGACAATTCATTCACAAATGACAATTTGGGGCTTATGTTTATGAGCTTTGTAATTGATTTCTAGTTACCTATTCTGAAGTTTCTTTTGTAGCTAATTTCAAAGGACTGTTCGAATGTTTCACAATACTGTGGATAGGGAGAGGATGTCACTCATTCTAAAAAGATTACCGTTTTAATATCATAAAAGAACATAAAACTGTTCCTCAACTACTTTGTATAGTATATGGTACATTTTCTAGCGAGGACTTTCATGTATAGTTGCTTTCTCCATAATTAGCTGCAAATATAAATTTCTCTTTGTAAATTGGGAGTATAGTTAATGCTCCATCAATTGCATTTTGTATTTTACTTCTCCTTAATTGCCACAAATAACTGAGTTATAGTTATTAAGAATAACAACCTGAACTATCTTCTAAGCTTTTTCTGTTTTTTTTTCCTTTTTCTGTTTTTCTAATTATTTGAAGTTAGATTTGTAACATCTAAGATAATATTTTCAACATATTACTTTATATTAACAAAGGTAATCCAGTTTATTTCCTTCTTAGTATACCGTATTTTGGAATGGGGATGTCTATTCTATACCTGTGCCAACATTGTATTTTGGAAGTATGTTAAATGGTTGATTTTATAAACTTATAGCTGAAAAGAAATTTGCCTTGGAAGAATTTTGTCTTAAGTCTCACATCTGCTTCAGATGAGATTCTGAATTTGGGACTTTTTAGTTGGTGATGAAATAATTTAAGACCTTTGAGACTATTGAGATAGAATTAATATATTTTTTGAGTGAGAAGGACAAGAGTTTGGAAGGCAGGTTCAAATTGTTATAGTAAGAACATCTCCTGCAAAAATATTGTGCTAGAAACAGTGTAGAGGTGGGATTTTAGGAGATGATTAGTATATTCTATGTAGAATAACAGTTAACATGAAAGTGTGAATGAGGCATTCACAATAAACAGGAAGTAATTCACTATGGCATG
Source organism: Arctocebus calabarensis (assembly GCA_963573935.1). Lineage (NCBI taxonomy): Eukaryota > Metazoa > Chordata > Mammalia > Primates > Lorisidae > Arctocebus > Arctocebus calabarensis. The sequence continues at coordinate 6,187 of CAUYON010066499.1, read as the reverse complement.
CAAAAAACAATCTAAAATGACCATATCATAATACAATAGAAACGATTACCCATTGATTTATATTATGTACACCAATACTCAGAGCCCAAGAGCATTACATTTACATGACATTTCTCCCTGATTATAAAATCAAAGTCTTACTGTTCCTATTTTAACTTCAAAGGCCCTTGGGCATCAAAGACACTGGACTGTAAAAAGCAATGAATGTTTAGCCACTGAGCAGATATCTCAAAAATAAAGATGCCTGAAACTTAGAATTTTAATTTAACTGAGATTTAGCATTTCTAATGTCCCACAATATCAGAAATTTATTTATTCCACTCCAAAAGTTAAATAAATTATAAGAAATATTTCTAGGAAAATAGTTACCAAAACAAGTATCATAATATTATAACAAAGGGATATGTATGAATTTTTATATACATTTTTATTCTGCTTAGGAAGGAAGAAGGCAGTAACACTAATGCATACTCACCTGTCAATTGCTAAGACTGAGTAGGCAGATTCTGGTAATACAAACTTTGACCTAGAATTTAATAGAAAAAGAAATCAAAGTTGGTGGATTATGAGGGTAAGTGTATTTTTTTTCTATTCCTCTCACTAAGTATAGTTAAAAACCCTTGTCATCACATACAGAGCACGCATAAGCTGGAAAGAACACTGTCTAAAGCAGGAACCAAGGAATGACATGAGGGTTCATGCCTTGTTTTATTATTATTTTTTTTAGTTAGTTAGTTTGTTTTCATGCATGTAGGGAAGATGACAAACAGAAAACACCAACAGAGAAATAGACAACCGAGCAATAGAAAAATCTATAATTATAGCTGGAAAATATTAACACCTCTCTCTCAACACTTGATAGAGCAACTACAAGATGCGCCCAAACGTTTTTCTTTTTTGCCACAGTTTGGAAGAATAACAGTTGTCTTGGGCCACATAGTAAATATACAAACACTAATGAAAGTGATTAGCAAACAAAAGAAAGCCCATGCACACTTTTTGTGATATCTGATACTGATAAGAAAAAAAAGTCCTCCCCAAATCAGCATGCAATAGTGTGCCATAGGACACGTCTGAGAAAAAGGGAATCAATGGAATGTAAAATAAGTCCATAATATCATCAGCCAACAGGATTTAACTGACTTGTGTAAAATATCTCATTCAGCAACCGCAAAATGCACATTATTTTCAAGTGACTACACAATATATATTAATTAGATTGTTTCATATGACAAACCTAAACAAACATGAAGGAATCTAAATCATACAGAAGGCATTCTCCAACCACAATAAAATCAAACTAGAAATCAGTGAGAGAATCATAAAGGAAAAATTCCAAGCATTTGAAAATTAAGCAAGATACTTCTACATCATCCATGCATCAAAGAGATCTTAAGAGAAATTAGATTTCCCCCTGTCAGAATGGCTGTTAATAAAAAAGTCAAAAAACAAAAGATGCTGATGTGGATGCAGAGAGAAAGGAATTCTTATACACTGTTGGTGGGATTGCAAATTAGTACAATCTGCCTATAAAATAGTAGGGAGATTTGTCAAAGAAATAAATGTAGACTTATCATTGCTCCTGAGAAACAGCAATACCACTAACTGGTATCTATCCAAAGGAAAATAAGTCAGTTTATTAAAAAGACACCCATACGGGGATGTTTGTAGTGTCACAATTCACAATTGCAAAGCTATGGAATCAACCAAAGCCCATCAATTCATGAGTAGGTAAAGAAAATGCATATACACTATGAAGCACTCCTCAGCCATAAAAAGAAATGAAATAATGTGTTTCACAATAACTTGGATGGAAGTGGAGACCTTTATACTAACTGAAGTAATTCAGAAATGGAAAAACAAACACCACATGTCCACATTAAACATTGGGCACTGAACAATGGGTACACACGGGCACAAAAAGACATTGGAAAACATTAAGGGGGAAGATTAAAAGAGGGTAAAGGGGGTAAACTTACCTATCAGGTACAGTTAAAAGTCTTCTGGTGATAAGCATACTAAAAGCCCCAACTTAAGCTTTACACAAGATTTCTATGTAACAAAGACATTTGTTCCTGTTAATGTTTTGAAATTAAAAGAATAAAAAAACTATATTGAAATACATAAAATTTGAAGTGCTATATATCAAAATTTGTGTGACACAGCTAAAGCAAAGTTGTGAGAAAAATTTATAGCAATAAGTAGGCATACATATTAGAAAAAAATAGTTGTAAGTCAATCATTTAAGCTCTCACCTCAAAAACTTCAAAACAGCCAAATTGAAGAAAACAAAAAAAGAAATAATAAACATAAAAAATTTATGTTATTGAAAAGAAAACAGCAATAGGCCAGGCATGGTGGCTCACGCCTGTCATCCTAGCACTCTGGGAGGCTGAGGTGACTCAGGAGTTAGAGACCAGCCTGAGCAAGAGCAAGGTCCATCTCTATTACTCTAATAGTCAAGGGTTGTGGAGGGCAACTGTAGTCCCAGCTACTCAGGGCAGGGCTGAGGTAACAGGATTGCTTGAACCCAAAGGTTTGAGGTAGCTGTGAGCTATGATGAAGCCTCAGCACTCTACCCAGGGCAACAGAGTGAGACTCTGTCTCACACAAAACAAGACAAAACAATCAAACCCTCCCAAAATTCCAAAAAGAGTAATAAAGAAAATCAATGAATTGGCCAGGTGTGGTGGATTACACCTGTAATCCAGACACTCTGTGGGGCTGAAGTGGGCAGATTGCCTGAGCTCAGGAGTTCATGACCAGCCTGAAATAGAGCAAGATCCCCTCTCTAAAAAAAAGAAAAAAAAATAGCAGGATGTTGTGTGGGTGCCTGTAGTCTCAGCTACTTGGAAATCTGAGGCAAAAGAACAACTTGAGCCTGAGAGTTTGAGTTTGCTGTGAGCTATGATACCACAGCACTCTACCAGGGGTGACAAAGTGAGACTCTGCCTCAAAAAAAAAAAAGAATTTATTCTCTGAAAAGATTAATATGACTGACAAAACTATAACAAAACTGACAAAATAGGAGAGAGATGTAACAAACCATTAATATTCAGGACACAACACAGGACATTCATACTTATGTTACAGATACATAATGGATAATGAGTTGTACAAACAACTCTCTATATAAAAATTAATTACAACTTAGCCAAGATAGAGCAATTCCTCAACAAAATGCCCTACCTACCACAAACAACTCATGCAATGTGAATAATCTGAATTGTCCTGTAAGTATTAAAGGCATTGAATTCATAACTGTCCAAAGAAATAAATCTGTAGGCCTCCAAGGGTACAATTCTACCAAATGTTTTAAACAGAATCAACACAAATTCTACATATTTTTTTCCAGATATTATAACATGAGGAAACAATTCCTAGTTCATTTTATGAAGTTAAACTCCCCCAGATAACAAAACCAGACAAAATTTTGCAATAAATAAATAAAATAAAACTGTTGACCAATACCCCACATGAATATCAAAACAATATCAAATATTATTCAACAATATATGAAATAAATCATATACTTAGCCATTCAATATCTGAAAGTCAACCAACATAACTCACATATTACATGTTAAGCAATGAAAGACATGATTATATCAAATAATGCAAAAATGCATTTGACAAAATTCAACACATTCATGATAAAACTCTCAGGAAACTAAGAATAGAATAAAACATCTTTAAATTGGTAAAGGACATCTACTGAAAACCTATAGGTAACATTTTATTTAACAAAGAAAGATAAAATTATTTCCCTCTAGGTTGAAAACAAAACAAAGATATCCTCTCTTACACATTTTATTCAACATATTATTAAAAGTTCTGCACAGTAAAATAAGGCAAGATAATGAAATAAATGTAGAGATATATTTGTTTATGGCTTGGGGAATTCAGCATAGGTTATAAATTATCCTTCAAATTGATAGGCTTTAAGAGTCTCAAATTCTTCTGCATGACTTTTTGTAAATATGGAAGAGATTGCTCCACAATACACATGGAAAAGCGCAGGAACTATAATGGTTGCAGCTATTTTGGAAAGGAAAAATAGAGTGTAAGGAATTCCTCTACCTAACTACAAATTATATATAGAAAGCTCACTTACAAAGATTATGTGGTATTGGTAGAGGTACAGAGATCCTTGTTATAGAATAAAGACCCTCATGTAGACCTAAAAAATATATGCCCAACTGCTTGAGCAGTTTGACATTCACAGTCTAAAAATGGAATCTTGAATTCTCTCTTTCGTTATAGTACAAAATTAACTTCAATATGGATTATGGACTCTTTTTTTTGATATTATTTTACTTGCTCAAATACGCATTATCAAATTTGATGCATTTTTTATTGCCTTTATTATTAAATCATAGCTGTGTACAATAGTGCAATCAAGGGGTACAATGTGCTGGTTTCATATACAATCTGAACTATTTTCATCAAACTGATTAACATAGCCTTACTGGCATTTTCTCAGTATTATATGAAGACATTTGTATTCTGCATTTAGTAAGGTTCACCTATACCCTTCTAAGATGCACCGTAGGTGTGTAGGTGTAGCCCTACCAATTATCCTCCCTCCATCTCAACCTCCCCCTCCCCTCCCTACGCTTGCCCCTTTCCCCATATTCTTGTGCTATAGTTGGATTATACCATTCATACGAAAGCTATAAATTATCTTCATAGTAGGGCTGAGTACATTGGATACCTTTTCTTCCATTCTTGAGATACTTTACTAAGAAGAATATGTTCCAGCTCCATCCATGTAAACATGAAAGAGGTAAAGTCTCCATCTTTCTTTAAGGCTGCATAATATTCCATGGTATACGTGTACCACAATTTATTAATCCATTCGTGGATCGATGGGCACTTGGGTTTCTTCCATGACTTAGCAATTATGAATTGGGCTGCAATGAATATTCTGGTACAGATGTCTTTGTTATAATGTGATTTTTGGTCTTCTGGGTATATACTAAACTTAAAACTATAGAATATTTGAAAAATCTCATAGAAAAAAAATCTTTGTGATTAAAGAATTCTTAGATTTGACACTAAAGACACAATCCATAAAAGAGAAAATGTTAAATTTCAATACATCCAAAACTTTAAAAAATTCCCATGAAAGACTTTTGAAAGTATAACAAGACCAGCTATGGACTGGGAGAAAATGTTTTGTAAACCAAATTTCTGACAAAGAACTAGTATCTACACTATATAAAGAACTGTTGAAATTTAGTAAAAAGGAAATGATCCAATTAGAAAATAGTAAAATTATATAACAGATATTTTATAAAATAAGCATATGGTGAATTAGCACATGGAAACATACTCAACATTATTAGCCATGTTAGAAATTAAAATCAAAACCAATGATATATCTGTACCAGTACACATACCTGTCACTATGGCAAAATTATATTTACATATATACGTACGTACATGGAGAGAAAGTGAGAGAAAAAAACCATAATATGTTAGTGAATATGGAGAGATATTGATCACTCTGATAGTGTGAGTAGTAATAAAAATTTAGACATGTTGGACACTTTGAAAATTTCTTTCACAGAATCTTAGTATGGAACTACTGTGTGAACCAGGGACACAACTGTACTTCTAAACATTTATCTCAGAGAAGCAATGACATGTGTTCACTAAAAAACATCTGTTTATGAATGTGTCTGCTTATTGTAAACTGGAAATAATCTATGTATCATTTACTAGGTGAAAGGCCAAGCAAACTGTTTCATATCCACACCATGTAATACTACTCAGTGATTTTAGAAAAAAAAGAAAACCCCACACTGTTAATATACACAAAAATTTGGGTGAATCTTCAGAGAATTATACTATGGCAAAACAACAACAACAAGAAACAAACAACCAAACCAAAAAAAAAAAAAAAAAAAAGGATATATACTATATAATATATGATTCAATGTATGCAAGGTTATTACAGTGTTTAGAGAAGATTATATTCAACTCTCTTCCCCATTGATGTCTGAGATTGTTGGGTTTTTTCTTGTAGATTAATTGAAGTTCTGTATAGATCCTGGTAATTAAACTTTTGTCAGATTCAAAATGCACAAATATCCTTTCCTATTGGGTAGGTTGTCTATTTGCTTTAGTTGTTGTCTCCTTGGCAGTACAGAAGCTTTTCAGTTTAATTAAGTCCCATTTGTTT